>JALPQI010020891.1:0-19283 GCA_025490895.1 Thaumatotibia leucotreta
CTTTTATAAAATAATGGTCAGTGATACTTCAATCCCTTAGTCGACTCTTACGATACCCGCAGGAGGAGTTGAGGTGGTGACAAATGTATTCTTACTGCCGTCACCACACGGCTAAATGTATTGGGTAACGGGGTTACAAAACTATACCATCAGTTTCCAATTCTCTTACGTATTTTTTTTAAGTGTGTAATATGTATGTCTTCAAATTGGGAAAATACATCTGACCTTAATGATAAATCTAAATATTATTTTTAGTACAGATGGTGTACTTTTTAGGCTCTAGTGCGAGAAGTGGGTCATTTTACGTCAGGTTCAAAACTTCGGAGGGCCATCTGTACTCAAAAACGTCGTACGAGACACGTGCAAAAACGAAATTCGAAACGAGTGGCGATGTTTTAAAACACGACTGATAAGAAGTGTTTTACATCGACACGAGTTTTTCGCACTTGTGTCGTAATGTACTATTTTGTTACTGATATAGTTATTCATGATATTGATCCACAAACCCTGTGAAGGGTTTGAAATGTCGGGATGTAATTAGTGAATATATGCGATAAATAATTAATTTTAATTTTTTTATCTTATTTATCAATCAAAGTTATCCCACAATGTCGTAACAGATGTGCTTACCATAGAAAAAATCAACTGCGAAAGACTGGTTATGTTCAAAGTTATATTTGTGTATGTCTGGCCTAACTCTATACGTAGATAATAAATGATTAAATCTACCTATTTAATGAATAAGAACATACAAAACAAGTGGTAACTAGGTAATGTTAGAGTTTCGTGTGTTTACCCTGACTTTTTTCGAAAACGTAAATGAAATCAATGTATCAAAGTCAATGAAATATTGCTGTGACTGATCCCTAGACCCCGGATTGTTGTGGCGGTGACGTCACAATAGGGTGGTTTGGGGAGTAAATGGAACGGTAGAACTAAAATGATACGTAAATTATAAGATAAGATAAAAATATATATTATTTTACCAGAGAAAAACATAATTTCATTTACTATACGTAATCAAATAAATTTTAATAAAATCACAATGTTTTTTCCAGTGAATTTATCAAATTTTTTTTTAATATTAATTTTACTAGTTTTCGACAAAAAAACTGACCGGTCAAATAATCAATTCGTTCCACTGCTCCATTCAGAAAATGTGTGGGTATACATAAATATTAGAATAAAATTTATATGCATAATCAATGTATGCAAACAATACAGACCTATATGAAGTTTGACCTTAAATTTAAACTGTTTGCTTTTGCAACTGCATGTCACATAATATGTCATTTCTTATATTATCTTATCTTATAATTTACGTATCATTTTGTTCTACCGTTCCATTTACTCCCCAAATCACCCTATTGTGACGTCACTGCCACAACAATCCGGGGTCTACTGATCCCACATTAAAGGCAAGTTGTATTATCTGGGTTCTACTTCCTTATTTGCGGAGGTGTTAACTAAGTGTAACGTTTAATGGAACATTTAGATACAAGCGCTAACTTATTCAAGTTGCTTACTTTGTTATTTTCGTGGCTGTTAGTTGCGATGTAAGGAATTAATGACTATAAGCTTTAGCAAGCTTGGTAGCGAATTGCCAATTGGTTAAAGCAAAAGGGCACATGGCGCGTAGAACCGATGGCCGTTGGAGCGGGAAGGTTCTCGAGTGGCGGCCACGTACCGGAGGCACAGCGTGGGTACGCCCCCCACAAGGTGGACTGATGACCTGGTGAAGGTCGCAGGAGTCCGCTGGATGCGGGTAGCACAGGACCGGTCATTGTGGCAATCTTTGGGGGAGGCCTATGTTCAGCAGTGGACGTCTTTCGGCTGATATGATAATGATGATGATAAAGCAAAAGTGGCTTATGCGTCCATACGCAAAGCTAATGTAATAGGACAGGCCTATATCCAACCGCGGACTAAAATAGGCTCATAATAAAAAATAAACAGGCCTATTACCGCGAAAATCAAAATTCGTAAATTTCGACGATTTTTCTGTCACTCTAACGATTAACGAAGGCGTCATTAGAGTGAGAGATACACATCCTCGAAATTTACGAATTTCGTTTTTCGCGGTAGGGCCGCAGTACCGTTACTTCTACTGCCAATTAACTCGCCTTCTCGAAATTGCAACTAATTCACGAAAATGTCAAACTAAACGGCCGTAACGGTTTATAACACGAACAAGTTGAATTATTGCTTACACTATACATGTGAATAGCCAGAAACATGTACTTGCATTCCACCTTAAGGCTTCAATATAAGGTTTAAAATTGTATACTTTTTTATGATGATTTGTGTGTACTTTAGATGGAAGGATAACATTTTTAACCCTTGTTTGATGTTATCGTTTGACCTTTACCTTTAAACGTGTGTAGATGTAATAAATCCTGAATTACTGGAACAGCTTGGGTTGTTAATTAGCAGTTGTATTTTTAGTTTATTTATTATCCTGTTTCTGGGCGTTCCAAATTCAAACCGACTAAAAAAGGGGTTGTCAATTCGAATGTATGATTTTTTTATGTTTGTTACCTCAGCTATACTATTCTCTTATTCACACATTCGACGCTGCGTTCGTCAACGAGCTCGATGTCGAGACAGCCTTGTCTAAAATCCTAGCTGTTTTATTTGACATTAGGAATCGAGGCTGTGAGCGAGGTTGTGGGCGAATTCGTCGCTGTTTTTCGTTAGAGAATACGAAGTTCGTAGGTACATTAAACGTCAAACTCTCGACACAGTGTAGTTCCAGCTCACGCCGCATTCGTCGCCGAGCACTAGTGTCGTTTAAAGTGCATTAGTGAATACCATTTTTAGGCTCGACGCTACTGCAGCGCTGACACAGTGTTGACAGCAAGGTGGTTTCCTTAGTGAATAACACTGCTGAACTATCAACTGGGTGAATCGATTTTGATGATTTTTTTTTTATTTGAAAGCTGATGCTTACCGATTGGTGGTTAATTTGATCCAGTTCTAACAATGGCATCTATGAGAAAACCATATAAGTCATAAAGCATTAAGCATGTGCACGATAAATTGACGATTAATTTTAGTGATGTATGAAAAGCTGGTTCCCTCACTATACTGTTTTGCATGAAAGTATGGCTATGTAACTACTATTATATTTTCAGTGAAACTCATAATAGGCGTATACGTGGACTAGGAGGCGCTAATACAATTGTACATAAAATTATTCGCGGTAGTTCCGCAGCTAATTTATTGTTGGAAAGAAAAAAAGTCTTTATTTTATTTGTGACAACACTTTACAAACAAACGCGTACGGCTTTAATAATATTTATTTGATCTGTATGCTTTTAACATACGTTCCGAAATATATAAGGTCCTAATTTATTAGTTGCAGATATTTTAACACATGACACTTTACATTAAAATAATTAACTTTAAATATAAATTAAGAAATGTTTTCATGTAACTTTTTTGATTTCATTTTCCGAACAAAAAAAAATTATAATTTCGTCTAAACAAAATCATCATGTCGACGCTGGAAAGGAGAAATTGGATAAGCGACACTTTTGAAGATATTGAGTTATATACACCGTTAGAATCGGCAAATTTTTCTGCGTCGATTGAGCTAGGTTTCGTATCCATCTGACAACTTTTGTGTCGCTTATCCCATAGGTGACTTAGAGAACTTTCGATCATTTTTTATTACCAAACGACTTGGTTTTTGACAACTTATAAGAAAATGGAGATTAGATAAAATATAATTCAACATAATGAATCTTGGATTATTTTACCTATTTGTCATAACAGGTTAAATTTTACTTGGATATTTTTGCTGTGTAACAACTAATCATCACTTGTGGGTTAGCTATTTCTACCTGACTGTATTATATGTTCTTATGTCGTTTGGACAATTTTACCTTTATCTTAATTTAAAATTTAAGACGATTAGACAATATTACTTGACTATGATATCTGAACTATTGGCGTTTATCCATGTTTACCCCTACATTTATTTATGAACCATTTGTCGCTGAGGTATCCTTTTTTACCTGAATTTCCATTACGAGTAGAATACTACTGTCACTTATCCTAACTTGCATGAATGAAATGTCAGTCAAATAGTTAGCAACAATTTGCGTATATAAATGTCTGCTATTTTAAATATTCTTTGTCAAGTTATGTAGAAACATTTGGCAGAGGGGTTGTCCTGTCAATTGTTACTCTGCATTAAATAAAATGTTTTTGGAACTTTAATAAATAAAAATAAAAAAAGAAATAGGTACTAACTAAAACTATTTTTTAAGTTTTATCATAACGTAATACGGTGGATAAACAACCAACAGGTACGGTTGTTAAAAGTAGATAGTTTTCAAGTGCCTCGTTTGTAAGTAGGTACTAACTATTGTGTCGGCTCAATAACGAGTTATCCTTGTTGGTTTTGCATGTTTTAAAATAAAGAGAATTGATCTCAAATAGAAAAACAAAATATATTTGTTTTTAATACTTAACAATAACTATTACTTACTCACGTACTTACCTACTTTTAGGAATAAAGTTATAAAAATACCTAAAACAGTGTCTTTCTTTTTTCACGTGTAAGTAAATTCGTTTACTAGTCACGGAATGTTACTCTTGTAATTGAAATGACTGACTATGAAGTCTAAAATAGTTTCTCATTTTAAGTATGTGGATATTTCTTACTGATATATTTATGCTATTTTTTTCAATTTATATATTTTTACCCGAATATAAAATAAGCCACATCGGCAGTTAGATAATTTTGACATGATGAATTTGTTATGTAAGTCTCGGGTGGACTTTTTTACCTTCCTTATTTCTTTTACAACGTGTTGGTTAGATAATTTTACCTGAATCTATTTTTCCGACCATTTTGCTTAAGCGACAGTAAATCCTTAAATAACACTTGAATACGTTAAATAATTAAAACATCACATAGAAAACATATTTATATCCATAAATAATGCTTCAATTATTTGATTTGGCCTGCTAATTCATTTAATTGATTTTTTTTCGAAAATCTCGGCGGTTTTTTGCCTCTCCTGTAAAGTACGCACTGTGTCGCTTATCCAATTTCTCCTTTCCAGCGTCGATGTGCATTATCACATGTCACAATAACACTGTCTGTCATGTCATCAAACGACACAATCCAACGGAAAATAACATGACATTGACAATCAAGTATTTAATTTATCGACGTGAAGTGGCCAGTTCCAGTTAAGTGGTACGTAAAAGAGGTACTAGAATCTGTTCAATGAGTTTTCATTTAATAATCACATAAACAGGGTGTTTTTACGTAGCAAATTTGTTTTTCCGTTTTCTCCAAAAAAACATCGTAAAAGCTATAATGTTTCACGGTTTAATATTCTCCAGAGACCGAGTACTATCAGCTGTAAAAATATCTGCATCTAATAAATTAGGAACTTATAATATACCTACATATCATTAGACGTGACTGTACCTACACATTTAAAATTAAAAGAAACAAAGACAAAGCTTACTAAGTGTGCCACAAAATTGTTTTGCAAATTATTTCAGAGTTGTTCATGAAACGTTTGTGCTAAAATATTCACTATTTTATTCATAACATTCTCATAATAGCCGGAATTGAAACATTATTTACTCGATATGTGAACAATCCCGGTTTATCGCGTTCAATTTGTTAAATTAAATTTGGTAATTATCTCATTACTATTGAGTTGATGTCGATAAATTATTTATATTGATTTTGAAAGTAATTATTAGGGATTAGTGGGTTATATCGAGCACACATTTTACAGCCTTAACGAATTCATTGAGTACAGCTATGCTATTCTCTTACGACGAGACAGCCTTCACTTCGACGTAGAGCGCAGCGCTGCGAAAAACGGTATTCACTAACGTAGAACAGCTCGTCTTCGAACGGTGGGCGGTAACTCTCGACGCGGTGTAGTTCCATTTTTAGGCTCGACGCTGCCGCAGCGCTGACACAGCGCTGTTAGCAAGGCGGTTTCCTTAGTGAATAACACTGCTGCTGGCTTAGCTAGCACATGATTGGTCCTTCACTAGCTATATTAACAAAAGAGGGACGGATAGACTATTATTACTAGAGATATTGTCGCGCCAATCATGTGCTAAGCATGTATGCTTAAATATGTTGATAATTATGTGTATTGAATTGACAATTGTGATTTATGAATATTATTAATTTATTATAATTTTATTAATTTATATACATATAATTCTACAAATTTTGCTTGTAGTTGTTATACGCATTTCATGATTTTTTTCATCACATTTGCTGTCTAAGCCCGCCATTGCTTGCATGCGTAGCGGGAGTAATAGAAAAGTGAAATTCCCTAGGGAGTAATAGAAATGTCTGTACGTCATAGAATAATATTTGTCTTAAAACTTTTTTTTTTGTCCGCATTGTATGCATCACGGTCGGTAAGCGGAATACTAACTCGAGTCATTAAAAGCTCTCCGCTTACGGCATCGGGCTTCTAAATACTCTCGTTAGTAATTCCGTACTTGTCTTCCCTTGAAGCACAATGTACTATTATTTTTATTTCTTAAATTATAACTGACATGTAATATGAATTATTATTAATAAATGAACTATGAACTATTGCAAAAAAAAATACATTGAAAATGCCTTAATCAAAACAAAAAGCAAGATCGCTTCAATTCTGTTACGAAAGTATGAAGTTGAGTTTACTGTTGTTTACCAAGCGAACTACATATTGTATTTTATACTTGTTTACCACCATAGTGAATTATCCCAGATATCAGTCTTACATCACATATTATCGCCTGTTGATACCATCCAAAATCGAAAATTGCGAGCAGTCTTTGTCGCTCCAATGAAATCACGATGAGAGTAAAAGAGACACGTTCGAAAATTGTTTTCGAAATTCGCAAATTTCGAGCATCCTTGTCACACTAAGCTGCCTTTATAGGAGTGACAGAGACAAATCTTAAATTATTATACCATACGTCAGTAGAATCTAAAAAAATATATAACAAATCTAAAAAGTTGCATTATTCCTTAATCGCGCACTTTTAAAGGTGCATTCAGGCCAAGCGAACATTCGCTATTCTAAGATTCTAACCTCCCACTCTACGAAATTCGATAGTTACACAAAACGTGATTGGTTGATTTCGTAGAGTGGGGGATAGAATAGCGAATGCTCGTTTGGTCTGAATGCACGTTTATAATTACGAGTACTTTAAAATCTAAAACCTTGAGTACCTTAAACATACATTTTTAATTTAAATTATTGATATTTATTAGTATTAACGTAAAAGTATATCTGCGAACGTGTTTCACGATACGTTAAAGACGTCAATTGCTAGTCAGGCATGTTTATTTAATTTTTTTTTAGAGTCTACTAACGTATATATATTATACGTTCGCGTTCCTATTGTAATACTTTCAAACACTACATTAAGATGGAATGCTCATAAATAAGTAAACAGCACATTACCCCCCCCCCCCCATCCATCAGTTTCCAGTCTCCAGGGATTACTGTCCCCCCCCCCGTTTTATCTGCGATTTCAAAATTTCCCATGCGCTCCTATTTCCTGGATCGTATGTTATCTTACAGACGACGTCTAGATAGACTACTCAACGTATCGGTTGACTATTAAAATATTATCGAACCGGGTTCATCATCATCATCAGCCTATTATAGTCCACTGCTAGACGTAGGCCTCTCCTATTAACTATGCGTATAAACGCATTAGGAGATGAATGCCTATAATCGCCACGCTGGGCAAGCGGATTGGTGATCGCAGTAATCGAACCGGGTTACTCACGTATTATTCGTTAACTTCAAAAGAATGTATGGTACATAGGACGGTACAAAATAATTACATAATAAAAATAAACCTTACAAATGACACTAAATTAAAACTAATAAATCAAAACTAAATAAACCTAAAATAAATTTTATTCACGTATTTGAGTTGATGATTGCTCGACATAGTCGACATCTTTCAATATCGAGCCCCATGTTAGTAACCCCGTTCGATAACATTTTAATATGTTTACTTTGCGTCTCAAGTTGGTTATAATTCTAAAATATCGTTTGACTTTCTGTCTACTAGTCAAACTGTCGTTTTCGTCATTAAGACATAAAAGTGACTTCTACAAATCATTACTCGTAATTGAAGATCGATGATGGGCAGCGGCATCACCATAATTGACATACTACTGCGATCGCCAAACCGCTTTGATTTTTTATTGGATTTACCTCCTAATGCGTCATTAAGGGTAGGTAATAAGATTGATATATTTCTACTTGTCCAGCTGTGGACTGAAATAGACTTATGAGGTGGTGTGATTTCTGAGGCTATATGATAAAAAAAAACCGGCCAAGTGCGAGTCGGACTCGCGCGCGAAGGGTTCCGTACCATTATCAATTTATTATTAAAAAAATACAGTCCCCCAATGGTTTTTTTTACAATTTAGTATCATAATCTTGTAGCGGTTTATATAACACATATCCTTAACAAATTTTGTTACTGTAGCATTTACAGTTTCCGAGTAAATCGGCTGTGACAGACGGACAGACGGACATGACGAATCTATAAAGGTTCCGTTTTTGCAATTTTGGCTACGGAACCCTAATTACGTGTTTTAGTGTTTGAGGTTATGTCTACCACTAAAAATATTTTTTATTAGTGAAGCTATTATTAGAAAAAAATCTCTAGGTTGTGTGCGATTTAGTATTCCTAAATTGAATTACTTAGCTTAGCACCAACAAGGCGATTTAACCCTTAAATTGGCAAATAAAAAAAAATCGTGCGTATCCTCGCCATCGTGGAGAGCAGAAAATTCTGTCTTAAATAAAATACAAGACTCGAAGACTATGTTCATTGTGACGAACTGAGGGTTAAATTAAGGGTTAATATGTGTTTATGTTTACTTATTTACATTGAGTTTGACTGTAACAACGATTTTTGTGTGATAAAAAATATAAAATGCAAGCCTGGATACTCGGGCAGTTTTTATAGATATTCGCAGATGCGGAGTCTATTAACATACATTATATATCTGCAATCCCCATTATGTAGATCCGGTACACTTTTCACATGTGTGAATTCATCCAAATCTGTGTAGTTACGGTTATGGAAAACGATAAATATGGATTTTCGCGCCATCAGCGGTTTTTGTTATTTTATATCCTCGATCGCTCTCGTTGTTGTAATACTTGTAATGTTTATGTGTATAATTCGTCAATTGAAAGTGAAAAAATGTAAACACATCTGCAATTTCATAACACAATCTTGGTTTTATCGTCAACTTTTTAAATTATTGATATTTATTGTATTATATTATGTGTATTCAGCCGTGTGGTGACGGCAGCCGAGTGGTGACGACAGCCGTATGGTGACGGTAGTCAGCCGTGTGGTGACGGCAGTAAGAATACATTTGTCACCACCCCAACTCTTCCTGCGGGTGTCGTAAGAGTCGACTAAGGGATTAAAGTGTCACTGGCCATTATTTGATAAAAAATTGATGATGGGCAGCAGCGTCGTTATAGTGTACACATTACTGCGATCGTCAATCCGCTTGCCCAGCAGCGTGGCGATTATTCTTAATGCGTTTAAACGCATAGTTAATAGGAGAGGCCTACGTCCAGCATGACTGTAATTGTCTTGCGGGTAGGCTAAGAGTCTGGGGTAATGCAACGACACGTATTCCCTCTCGACACATAATCGGGTCAGACTCGAGCTTTTAGGCACGAGACGAGTTTAACACGAGTTTGTCGGCCATGGTCACCAGTCAACTAAATAATTCGAGTTATTTGCCTCCGTAAATCGGATTAGTGACCGTGCCTATATCGCTAGAGATCCCTCATTCGAATCCCAGTAAGGGCTCTTTTTGTTTTTATTACTTATTTATTATTTTATTTATTTGGGGCATCAACAGCAGTACATAAGAAATTTACAAAACAAAAAGCAAGATCATCTCGATAATGTATGTAACTATATTTCTATCAATATTGGTCGTCGTTTATAAGTACTCACAATACAAGCCTGAATTGGGCTTACCGTGAGACTAGGTCAAACCAATTGCAATTTACGATATTTATTATCGATGGGGTTATAATATATATTAGGCATTTTATTTTCATTTTCTTTTTTAATTTGGAACTTAATTGAAAATTTGGGTTTCACGAGCTCTTCCAGTCTGAGTACTCCGAGAGATAATGTTCCAATACGTTTTCCATTTAGTAACTATTTTCTCATACATTTTGTATGATGACGGTAACAGCGGCCCTACCGCGAAAAACGAAATTAGTAAATTTCGAGGATTTGTCTCTCTCACTCTAATGACGCCTTCGTTTGAGTGACGGAGAGAAATCTTCGAAATTTACGAATTTCGATTTTCGCGGTAGTAGACCAGGATGGATATCGATCATCTTTAAATAAAATGGACCATTTAGTTGATACAAAACTAGACTTATTGTCAAATATTGTGTGCTATAATGCCTATTTAAAATACTTATAATTATTTGGCAGTTAATAAGATATTCAAGTAGGTATTTAATTTATTTTGTGAGCGTGAGCGAAATAGACTTAAGAGTACATTGTGCATCTAGGCAGGTAAGTACCGTATCACTAACGAGAGTGTTAGAAGCCTGACACCGTAGGCGGAGGGCTTTTAATGACTCGAATTTTTATTCCGCTTACCGACCGTGATGCATACAATGTTTTTCATCGCAATTACGAGCAAAGAAATTAGTTTTAAGACAAAATATTATTAAATGATGATCACCAATATTTCTATTACTCCCTAGGCAATTTCAATTTTCTTTTACTCCCGCGATGCATGCAAGGAATGACGCGCTTACAAAGCAAGTGTGATGAAATAGTACATTGTGTATTAATGGCGGTAAATAAAAATTGTGAAAGAAGGCGAGGCTACTTCACACGAATTCATAATTCTTGTACCGCCCGTGGCACACACAATGTTTTTCATCAGACCTGTGAGGCAAAAAAATTAAATAAAACATTATATTTACACAACACTACTCTAAAATGATCTAAATTATTTCTCAAAATCAGGGATGACGTAAATGTATCATTTTTATAACAGAAATCGCGCCACGCTAGTGCGACGCATTATTGTATGAGATCGTAGATTGCCCTAGGGCGTAATGCATCTACGGCGCGAATCGCCTCCGCGCATTGGCGCACTTAGTGAACAGGTGTGATGAAAAGTAAATTAATTACGCGTTCGATACAGCGGAAGCCCCCAACCCATGGGTCACCGGTGTATGTCGTCACTCGTGACGTCACCCGTCACCGTCACCGTGCGACGAAGTACGGTACCGGCTTCACAAATAGGTCAACAACTCAATTACTATCCCGAATCCCTTCGCAGATTATAACAGAGCAGTCACTGCTCTAATAAACATAAAAAATATAAACAAATAATTAGAGGTGCAAAGGTCATTTTCAATAATTGACCGACATTTTTTTATAAATGATCAATCATTAATGATATACACATACATCGGGTATCATCATCATCATCTCAGCCATAAGACGTCCACTGCTGAACATTGGACATCCACATGTACCGGTTAGATGCGACCTGGATTCAGCGTGTACCGGCGACCTTCATAAGGTCGTCTGTCCTTGTGGGTGGACGTCCTACGCTGCGTTTGCCTAGCCGTGGTTTTCACTCGAGCACTTTTCGACCCCATCAACCATCTGCTCTGCGTGCAATGTAGCCTGCCAATTGCCAGTTCAGCTTGGGTATGGTTTCCCTTAACAAAGTATTACAAATGAGCAGTAGGTACAGCAGTATTTTTTATAACCAAGTATTTTAACTAATATTGACGTTAATTTCTCGCCTGAATATTCGTATTTTTTATATTGCTCAAGTCAAGCCGTACATTCAATGTCATTAATGACCGGTTGTTTATAATAAATGTCAGTCAGTTATTGAAAATGGCGGTCTTTTTGCAACTCCAAATAATCTCTAAATTAAAAAATAAAAGCTGACTTCAACTGATTTCTCCGAGACCCTACCATCAGACCCCGACTTGGTGCCAGACACTTCAATACATTTTTTTTTCTTTTTTTTTTTTATGTTGGCACAACAAAGTGGCTCCACTCCACCTGATCGTAAGTGAAAAGTAGAGCCCAAATCGCGGCGGCAACGAACAGGAGACAATCAGTAACCTGTTAGTTGCCACCGCCTTGCTGGCCCGCTAGATGCTTCTTCACGCTTCGTTTAAAGGGTCCCAACTTATAGGTATGCGGAAACACGACCTAGGAACACATATTTGTGATAAATAAATCTCGCCGGGATTCGAACCCGGAACCTCCACCTTCGCAGGGTCACTACAATACAAACTAGGCTACGGCGGCTGACTCCAAACTATTTTATAAAGGTCTTAACAAAAACACTGTGGTGTTTTTGTTAAGACCTTTATAAACCTTTATAGACCTGTTCATTTTCTTACACAAATAACCGCTGTCTTAAAATTACCAAAATTGTACTAAATGAGTAGATCCAATTTGTTTGTGTATGTCACGGTACACGTGTCGTGGTTTGATCGCAATTCGCTATTAATTTAGACTAATTATGTCTTGATTATGTTTACACTTTGTTATTGACAATTTGTGTTTGAGTATACGCGGGTGTTTGGAGGTAATACGAGTAAGTTATTAGAAGCAATTACCGTCTATATTTAGGTTGTCAATGTACGAGTAGGGGGTTATTATTGCACCAGATTACGAATTTAATAAGGTGGTTTTTAAGTAATTGAGCTAAAATGAAATGTTATTAAAATAATATATGATAACAATTATCTATTACAAGAATAATTATCGCTTGCGATATTGATACAAAAAAATCGGGAATATTGAGTCTTACAAATAAACATTTTCTAGGTGCATAGATATTTTTTCAAAGTTGTCCGCTCGCTCGTCTTACTTTTTTTTTGGATTTGAATTTTTTGATAAAGTTTCGCGAGGTCTTTCGATCCTGATATGCGAAAATTTTGGTCCCAAGGTTTTTTTTTTCCATTCCGTTGCCATTTTTTTATACATTTTTTATGGCGGTAACGAAATGGACAGATCGAAAAATGTATTTCAATTTTGGGACATTTTTTTTCTTCTATTAAGATCTAAAGAGCTCGCAAATCTGAGTTGAATTCATATAAAAAATAACGAGGAGAGGGAGAGAGAGATGTTATAAATAAGTGTGGTGGGAATGGAATGCAAGCCATTATTTTAAAAGTAGTTCTTGAAATAAAAATGGCTTGCATTCCACTCCGAATTGAGCAGTTTCAATTCTACAGTTGAAAAATGTCGTAAATATTACGTTTTCATCATTGTTCCAAAACGCAGGTAAACGGAAATAACTATACAGGGTTATTTTTTCACCGGTACAATAAATTTCCCCACATATTTGGTATCGATAATAGATTACATTTATCAAATAAAATTGTCATTTTTTTTTTCATTTATTATTAATTTATCCTTCATGCAAATGCAAAATAATGGGCCTACTAATGATAAGACGTCAACGGGGTGCGGGACGCAGAGGGCGGCGGAAAGGGGTGAGCGACCTGCGCACGAGTTGGCAACATAGCAGTTACCTCAATCTCGGTGACTAGGTCAGGGACGGTCAGTGTCACGGTTGACGTAGGTATGTGCGCACGCGCCGCATCGTACTACCTTCAGTCGGAAATTGCTCGTACGAAATGGTTCGTAGTTATTTTCTCATTGGGGAAAATGCAGTGGCAGCCCAGCGGCTATACGCTGAAGAAAGTGTGCCCCGCCTGGAAAATGCCAGTGTTATAGCTATGGCCAGCCAGGTCAACAGATTTGTGGGTGTGACTGTTTTTGTGGGGTGAGGGTAGGCCCAAAATTTAAAAGACTTAAAAAATCTAATAATAAGTGCATTTGATGAACTTAAAAGTGAGAACTACAGACTTGTGTTGGGAAATATCGAAGGAAACATTCAAAAACGGGCAAGAGCGTGTTTAGATAACCACGGCCAACATTTTGAACACTTGCTTAAGTATGTGAATTAATTAATTAGTATGAGAAATGTACTCCATTAATCAGGTATGTTTTTTTTATTCCAATCATTGTGCATAAAGTTGATTTCAAGTGTTTAAATACGCCTCAATGAAGAAAGTTTCTGTCCTTAGTGCAAGTATGAAGGAAGATTTGGGATCAAGTAAGATTTTTTTGCCAAGTCATAATCATAAGTTGATTATCATTGCCACTTTTCTAAGCCGCCATGCCACGTGCGATGACGTTGTAAACAAACAGTTGCCAGTTCGTGTGTTTTGCTAGTTATGTACATTGATAATGCGTAATGCGTCCAATTTTCTTATTAGGTTTGCGGATAAGTTCAAACATCGGTATTTTAGTTTTTTTGTTCTAAAGGGGTAGTAACAAAAAATGCTAGTATTCTGTAACTTGGACTACTATTACGTATGTTGATTTTTGTACTGGTGAAAAAATAACCCTGTATAGACGGATTATTAGCAATCAAGCGTGAAAATGCCAATAATTCTGATTGGGAGAAAACCAAAAAATCTAGAATTGCAAACATTTTGGTTTTATAAATAAAGAACTAGCTGTTTCTAGCTATGTATCAGAACGCATTCAAGTGGGCTCGGACCATTACTCGCTCTCGAACGCGCGATTAAGCCCACAGTCCACTCTGCCCACAGCCCACTTAGCCCACAACCCATTTAGCCCACGGAGGGACGTGACAAAGAAACCTTTTTATTTGACACCAATTGTAGCTCTTAGATTCACATTGCTTGTTAACTCACGAAAAATATTGCCTCGAAAAAAATATACCGGGTCTGTTGCAAACAAGCATTATGTTTTATTACTGGCAACTGAATTAGTTGTAAAAATGTGGCTGTGCCAATGGCCTACGGTTCCTTATTGCAGTTATGTGCAAAAATGACTATAGTGTTGTGTTGTGTAGATAGTAGATACGCAGTATTTACGAGAGCTACAGCAATCCGCAAATTTCGGGAATTTTTCTCTGTCACTCTAATGACGCCTTCTTTGGAGTGAATGACACAAATCCTCGAATTTTGCGGATTTCGGAGTTCGCGGTAGTTGCCCTAGTTACGCGGTATCGCAGTATCCCATGAATACATATTTCGAGGAACCTAGGTCTGAGGTCATCGTTTATACCCCGCCGCAGCGGTAGTAACTAGAAATAAGCGAGTTTCTCCATTTAATCATAATAAAATGTTAATACGTTTAGAGTAAACAAAAAATGTTCTTTAATTAATTAGGTAACCGGTTTATTAGAATAGAGGAAAGAGGTGGTAGTATGTAAGTAATGTATTTGCTTATATTTCAAGAATATAACCTTAAATCTAATTCTTGTATTTGATGCACACCATCAATGATGAAATGAAGTTAGGACATTTAAGTTCATACTAAAAAGTGATCCAACCCAAGACCAAGTTCAGTCAACACCATTGTACTCGTAGTTACACTAATTTGTAACAAACTAGTAAACCTTACGTAGCAGACAACAATATCTACATTCTATATATATTATTTATACATGCATAAAAAACCAAATAAACCAAATAAAAATTTCCGTCCTTATATGTTGTTTGTTATAGGATTACCGATGAACAGTTAATAGTGTTGCTCCTTCTACGGCATGGGTTGTATATCAAACATGATATCAATCAAACCAACTTTATATTTTATGAAATACTTCTACAATCTCAATTTTCTTAGAGTACATCCTAGTTTAATTATAGGTGACCTGTATAGTCTGCCAACTAGTCTTCTGCTGCGGCGATTGCCGCTGGCGTCACGAGCAAAACACCCACGGATTATCCTTCGACTGCCCTCTCTGTCGCGGCTTCCAATTCCTCTGCCAACCAAACCAGCTCCACCCTACCTTTATCATACATCTTCAAGAACACCTCCCTCTTCATTGCTCCAAGTGCCAACAACTCTTCACAACCATGGATGACCTCGCTGACATCGACAAATGCACCAGCCTTTCGGAACTCATCGATAACAGTAAATCCAGTTTGAAGGTGGCTGATGAAAGATTCGATTCCTTGTATGAGAAGATTGTTGAAGGCAGTGAAGAAGTTGAGAAGAATAATAAAACAGCTGTTATTACTCCTATAGTTAGGAAGAAATATTTAGTTGATTATGAAGCTAGTGATACGGAGCCTGAAGATGGAGATGCAAGCCCAAAGGTAAATATTGGATTTTTGTAAATTATTCTGTCTAAAACCTGAATCTTAGAATTATTATTCTTTTAATTTTTTGAATGATATACCATATTATTGTACAAGCAACAAAAGCTTCTTCTAACAAGTAAAAAAAATATCCAAAATTATGTGAAAAGACAACGACAAAATGAAGGTTAAACTCCAGTTCCCAATCGTTATGTTGAAGGGCAAAATATCTTCAGTATTATAATTAAATACAACTCTAAAACTTGAAAGATGCAATATCATATTTCCTGGTGAAGCAGCCATTAAGCCACTATTCATTGAAATTATAACTACAGAAAGAAATGTAATTGTATAATGTTATACCATTTGATATTCTTATTCTCGTAAAATGACTCAGACCTGGGCATCCAATTGAAGTAAAACTTGAACTTGAAGGTATCATTCTCCGGAGTGTCAGCGCCGAAGACTCCTCGAGCAAAGCGCAATGCTACTCCTCATGTGAAGAAACTGCTGCTGGCGCGACAGCAAGCCATCTCTGAGGATGGGCGAGGATCGCCAGATCTGGACAATGAGGGTGAGTGTCATGTATATTGAAGAATATATCGTTGAAATCCATTTTACTGGATAACCCTCGAGAATTTTACTGTCACGAAAGGCTCGTGAACATAAAAAAAATGAGTTATAAAACCTCAAGAACCTGATGTTCACATCATTAACAATCTATGTTGAAAAATTCGTACAAATATCTTAATTGCTCTAATTACGTCCTAATTAGAATTACACAGGGGTCGCTTTCTCCGGATTTACGATTTTTGATTTTCACGGTGAACTTTCAGATTAAGGCACTGGTCTCACCGCGAGCTAATAAACTATGAAGTGTCGGCTATACGCACGAACAAAAGATACGCACTCCCGTGTAAATAAAAGAGACACGGTGATACTCGCCCGGCGGTGATAGCTGATACCTGGGCGAGTATCGCCGTGTCTCTTTTATTTACATGGCGTTGCGTATCTCTTTTGTTCGTGTTTACAGCCGATAGTTCATAGCTTAGTAGCTCGCGGTGAGACCAGTGCCTAAGACAAACACTCTTATTTTAAATAAACCCTATACTGTAGTTCTTTGAGAATACCTTGGCAGGGAATTCATTCCATAGCCGGAGAGTTCGCGGGAGACTCCTTTTATTACTTACTCTATTTACATACTTTTACATGCTGTATGCTTAGCACATGATTGACGCGACAATATCTCGCCGCGAGATAGTCTATCCGTCCCTCTTTTGTTAATATAGCTAGTGAAGAACGGGAGATCTATCTCGCGGCGACATACTGTCGCGCCAATCATTTGCTAAGCCTGCAGGTCTATTTTCAGGTGAAGTAGAAATGACCACCCCCAATTCCCGTCCACAATCGCTGGCCGCCACCACACAAGCCACGACCAGCACCCCCACCCACCATGTCCCGGGGGGGTGGGCGTTGTTCTCCACGCAGACTGACTCGCCACTATCGGAGATTGAGCAGGCTGATAGCCCGCAAACTGATGGGAACAGGGTAAGTTGACCATGTCACCAATTCTACAGGGTGATTACGGGGTCGTGATCCCAGCTGTGTAAAACGTGTTAAGATGGCCTTTCTGACAATGTTTCCCATGGGACCTATATGAACAAAAGTACTTTTTTTAAGACTAGTTAAGTTCGAGTTCATTAATATGTATACACTTCTCCATACTAATTCCTTGCAAATGTGTTTACATAATTATGAAACGAGACTGGAAGTTATGAAAATTCCCGCCCCGGATTTTCGTGATATTCATATTTGTTCCATGTGAAACCTTATTCAGAAAGACCATCTTAACACGTTTTTTACAGTTGGGATCATGACCCCGTAATCACCCCGTATATTGTATACAATGTGCCCATGAGGAAAGAGAAAAATATCAACAGCGGATTTCTAACCAAATTTGAAGTTAAAAATGTCATGAAAAGTTTTCTGGATTCAGTCTATTTTAAGAGAAAATTAGATTTTTTTCTTAAGATTGTTTTAGACCATCACGCTATGATAAACGCATTTTAGGAAACGATTTTGTCACCATGTTGTCTTAGTTTTGTCACACTTAATTGACAGACATCAAATGAACAAAAATAAAACTTTTAAGTGCATTTTTTGCGATAGTTTGATTAATAAAATCCTTTTTTGTGTATTAAGGCATTCAAAACCTCAAAAAAAAGTAAAAATAAATAAAAAATATTGCAGATTTGACCAAAACTCATTTAACATTTTTTGCTTCTTTTAGTCTCAGGAATATGCTGTTAGAATTTTTCCCTTTCCTCGTGAGCACCTTGTATATTATATTGAATGAAACATTAGAATATTTGGTAGCCCTAGTTATGCCTTAGGCCTTGTTTTCCAAAATCCGACATCTAAAAACATTGTATATTCGGCCTTAGCCCTCTGCATGCAATTTGCAGATTAGATAGTCAACGATCTGTAAAATTGTTTCGGATTACATTATAAAGTGTTTTCATTATTATATTAGCTGAATATTGTAGACGTTGGGTTCCGTTATCTATCTACTTAGTGTAAATACAATTTGAGCGCGTAAGTACAGTCAAAGGCAAAATAAGGTGTACATAAAATTATCAAAAATATGTCCAAGTGCACTTTAATTCTGTGTAATAAGAACGTCGTAATCGTAACATATTTATAGGAGGATTAGTAAACAAGGAACATTTATAGAATCGACATGTCTGATTGTCTGTCTGTTTGTTCAAGCATAGCTCAGTAGGATTTTTTTTATTTTGCTTAACTCCTTTGTAGAGTATGGTTGAATAGGTTTTTAAAAATAATAAGGGTTCTAAAAGAAAGTTTTTCTCCAAAGTCAATATTTTCGGATACCTATAACAATTCCAGAAAAATGTCCCCCTTCCCATACTTTAAAATAAAACTGTTTTGAACATGATCGGTCCACTCGTTTTTGAATAACTACAGAACCCTATACTGAGCATGGCCCGACATGCTCTTGACCGGTTTTCATCAATGCTTTTTATCTTAAAATTGACCAACAAGCTTCATCAATGTTATAGCAAACAAACGCTATTCCAA
>JALPQI010020892.1:0-15154 GCA_025490895.1 Thaumatotibia leucotreta
TCGGGCTCGCACGACGACTCGCTGGTAAGGCGTCTCGCGGACCTGCTCACTATTAAGTCGGATGACAGCTAGGCGAGTGGTTGGGGCGGATTCCGGAGCTAGGGAACTTGAAATTATCTCTTCAATCGCTATCAGGATGCTTAGCCAAGTTGCCAATCGCAAGCGCTTAGTAGCGTATAGATTGAGGTCGGGAGTGGGCCGATCGAAAGACAACCTCCTGAAGTGGGGAATCGGCCCAGAACAGAGTGACATCCTCTGTGAGTGTGGCGATTTACAAACAACAAAACACATGATGCAGTGCTCCCTGTGTCCAATTACGTGCACTTCGGAAGATCTAGCAAAAGCTACTCCCCAAGGAGTAGAAGTGGCGAGATACTAATTTAGTTAATAATTTATATCATTTGATCCCTTTACACGAATAAGAAGAAGAAGTAGTAGCGTATCGTAGTTTTCCCTCTCTGTCACTCTTTCTTATTAGTGCGGCAAAGACAGTTAGCTCCCTTTCGCTTACGATTGACGATTAAACGTTAGCAATTGGCAACTTGTCTAAGCACCCAGGTTTGTCGGAGCGGCCACGAGACGTAAAATAGTACATTGTGTATCTGCCCGTAGGCGGAGGGCTTTTAATGACTTGAGTTTGTATTCCGCTTACCGACCGTGATGCATACAATGTTTTTCATCACACTTGCAGACAAAAAAATAAGTTTAGAGACTAAATATTATTAAATGACGTAAGTACTAATATTTCTATAACTCCCTAGGGAATTCCACTTTGCGATGACACACACAAGTGCGATGAAAATATTTGAATTTGCACTCTAACGTCATGACAATAAATTCCCTATCAGTTGTTTGTGAATTGTATGTAATAAAAAGTAGTGCATCGAGCTTGAAAAATGCAGTGGAACACTGAGTTTACATAGCATTTACATTATTATTCAAGTGTGGGACGTGAAAGAATCTTCCATCCTTACAAGACGTTATTTTCCTAAGTTTTATAGCCTGCAAAGCTCAGAGTAATATCCGTCCATAAGCTAATGTATCTTTTTATCTGAGTGATAGTGGCACAATAATATGCCTTTTTAATTCTTAATCTGCACTCACGCTTTGGTTTGACATATATTTGGCGATTATTATTATGAAATTAACCCTTACCTGAAGATAGATCTTGATATACAATGATGTAGATATAAGTTTTACTATCAGTAAACGCCAAAAAGATACTTACTATACTATTAAAATCGTAAAAGCAAGCTCACGAAGTCACTTTTCTCTCTTGTAACTCCACCACAAATGAACATGAGTCATGCATATACATAAGGAATCCGCCCCTGACAGAGTAGGTGCTGGTGCCATCAAATGATTTTGCGACTAAAAAAGTAAAGTTGGTCGAAAGAGTGACTCGACTTAGGTGGCACGAAATAAAAATCAACAAATACATTTTGTAATAATTATATTTTAGATGAATTTACACGAAGAATCTCTTCTTGATGATCTTATACAATAAAATAGTATTTTAAATGTAATGTTGTACATGTATCTTTTACTCTGTTGTATTATTGACGTTTTTTTATGATTTTTACTTGAATGTGTTTATTGTTACATCGATTTTTACAATATATTTTATATTTTGACATTCCATCTACAAGTTCGCCTAAGTAAACGTTCATAATATTTTTTAAGTTACTAATAATTTGTCGTATCATGTTCAACAATATTAAGTGTCACAAACACTAAGCAATAATTCGATTTGTTTAAATAAGTAGGTACTCATTTATAATTTATTTTTTGCATTTGTTTTATGTACTTAATTCCGTCCATAGTACTTAATACTTAAAGTAAAGTATTATTTTGTATTATCATTTTGTGTTCTGTTTAGTTTAATATAGTTAGGTAGACACTAACATCACGTTGGGTGGTGGGTAACTTGGGACTTCACAATTATGTTTGTAACTAATTTTTATTTTAATAAATAACATTTGATTTTATTTTCCGTTTTGAGTTTTATTTTGACTACCCACGCTACCCATCATCCAATTAAAATGCTAATAAGCATGCAAGTTTGAAATACTTAGTATTCACATTCTCCAGTCTGTACTTAGTGTCTGATTTTATTTTTATATATTGCTAACTATCATAAAACATTTAGTTGGTACAAAGTACAAATATTATAGTTTAAATGAATGAGTTCATTCAGCATCATCCAATAAAAGTCGCATAAAAAACAAACAACCAGTCTAGGTATTTAATTGGTTGATCAGATAATTTAAGATAGAGAAAGATCTATCTACCTACGAAGGTAACGAGGATTAAACGCTGTTATCAATCCATTAAAAGGAGTTGACCTAATATCTTCGTTCAAACACTCATAAAATAGTTACCTGCTGAAAAAAGTTTCAATTAACCAAATCATAATGTTGTGAATAAAGAAAAAAAAATGTGCAGTACGAGTATAATAATCATTCACACATTTGTAATTTTACAATGCTACTCGCGAACATCTAAAGTATGTTATTGAGAACATATCCAGAGAATACAGTGAGAGTCGTACAGTCAAGAGCATAAATATGTCATCATCATCATCTAGTCCAAGCCGATTTCGACCACGGCGACTGGTTACACTGGTTGTTGAGCGCGTCGTTCATGTGCTCTCAGGTGACTGATGTAGCCAATCTTTGCAGTAAATGTGCGGCCACAGTCGCTGCAAATCAGCACCCACCCAGGTAAATATATACAATAACACCTTATGCTCGAGACAGAAGTAAAAACTTGTGTGCATATTTATGCCCTTGACTGTAGAAGTACGTACCCGGATCGGATGTTTTAAAAATGTAGGTATCTACGTGACCTATCAAATCATGCACAAATCTATACAATGTTGTTTTCAAATTCCACGATCCTACATGATCGTGTTGATAAAGACGATTATACGTTTGTTACTGTTTTGTCTATGGCAGCTTGTTTTTATTAGAAAAGTGCATAGTCATAATTATGAATGTTATGCCGGTTGAATTATGTTGTTCCTGTAGATAACTAACAAATTGAGGTGAATTACTTGATGATAGACAAAACAGTATTGCATAAGTGAACTGCAGACGCGTCTGCGCGTTACGTGCAGTGGGTGAGTACTTTTTAGCGCATTAGGTACATCTAGTTATAATTATAACCGAAATACAACAACTATGGATTGTATATATCTATGTATATATTACTGTTTAGACAGTAAAGGTACGACCACGTATATGTCGGTCGGTCAGTGTCGATGTTGGTCTGTATTTTGATTCATTAAATTCCATAAACTAGATCGATGAGTAATTGATTATTGTTTTTCAAGCCAAGAAAAGTTTGGCACTGTAGGAAATGTAGTATTTGTTTAAATGTAGTGTTCTATATTGATAGAGTCGCAATTTAATGCGTGTAACATACATACGGTTACAAACGATTTCGAGGTTCCGGTTATCCTAGCGAAGCTTGAATTGCGAGCGTTAGCGCATCGAGCATCCAAGAGTTTGTGGTGCAGTCAACGCCACGCGCATACGTTAGCATTTGTTTAAAATGGACGCCGCGCCGCCCGCTCCGCCGGATGCCCTGCTCGAGCGCGTACTCGGGTCTTAGAGGTAGGTGCCGGCTCCGGGTAAATCGCGTCAGTCAGCCAGCCTCTATCTCTTCGTCTGTGGTCTTCAAAAATTAGGACCTTGAATAAGTCTAATTATAATTTTAACATCAAGAGGAATGCGATTTCGCTTCTACCACAGACGAGAGGTTATAATAATAGTTGATTTGATATTGCATCGCAGCTCGGCAGCGCCAGCGCGAGCGGCAAGCGCAGCCGCTCGCCCTCCCGCTCGTCGGCCACTTGGGGGCTGTCGCTCGGCATCCCGCACACGTTCGCCGTGCACTCGTACACGCGGCCCACCGTGTGCCGCCACTGCAAGCGCCTGCTGCGCGGGCTGTTCAAGCAGGTCTGTTGACGCCTCCCTTGCTCGCCCTCCCGCTCGTCCGCCACTTGGGGGCTGTCGCTCGGCATCCCGCACACGTTCGCCGTGCACTCGTACACGCGGCCCACCGTGTGCCGCCACTGCAAGCGCCTGCTGCGCGGGCTGTTCAGGCAGGTCTGTTGACGCCTCCCTTGCTCGCCCTCCCGCTCGTCCGCCACTTGGGGGCTGTCGCTCGGCATCCCGCACACGTTCGCCGTGCACTCGTACACGCGGCCCACCGTGTGCCGCCACTGCAAGCGCCTGCTGCGCGGGCTGTTCAAGCAGGTCTGTTGACGCCTCCCTTGCTCGCCCTCCCGCTCGTCCGCCACTTGGGGGCTGTCGCTCGGCATCCCGCACACGTTCGCCGTGCACTCGTACACGCGGCCCACCGTGTGCCGCCACTGCAAGCGCCTGCTGCGCGGGCTGTTCAGGCAGGTCTGTTGACGCCTCCCTTGCTCGCCCTCCCGCTCGTCCGCCACTTGGGGGCTGTCGCTCGGCATCCCGCACACGTTCGCCGTGCACTCGTACACGCGGCCCACCGTGTGCCGCCACTGCAAGCGCCTGCTGCGCGGGCTGTTCAAGCAGGTCTGTTGACGCCTCCCTTGCTCGCCCTCCCGCTCGTCGGCCACTTGGGGGCTGTCGCTCGGCATCCCGCACACGTTCGCCGTGCACTCGTACACGCGGCCCACCGTGTGCCGCCACTGCAAGCGCCTGCTGCGCGGGCTGTTCAAGCAGGTCTGTTGACGCCTCCCTTGCTCGCCCTCCCGCTCGTCCGCCACTTGGGGGCTGTCGCTCGGCATCCCGCACACGTTCGCCGTGCACTCGTACACGCGGCCCACCGTGTGCCGCCACTGCAAGCGCCTGCTGCGCGGGCTGTTCAAGCAGGTCTGTTGACGCCTCCCTTGCTCGCCCTCCCGCTCGTCGGCCACTTGGGGGCTGTCGCTCGGCATCCCGCACACGTTCGCCGTGCACTCGTACACGCGGCCCACCGTGTGCCGCCACTGCAAGCGCCTGCTGCGCGGGCTGTTCAGGCAGGTCTGTTGACGCCTCCCTTGCTCGCCCTCCCGCTCGTCCGCCACTTGGGGGCTGTCGCTCGGCATCCCGCACACGTTCGCCGTGCACTCGTACACGCGGCCCACCGTGTGCCGCCACTGCAAGCGCCTGCTGCGCGGGCTGTTCAAGCAGGTCTGTTGACGCCTCCCTTGCTCGCCCTCCCGCTCGTCCGCCACTTGGGGGCTGTCGCTCGGCATCCCGCACACGTTCGCCGTGCACTCGTACACGCGGCCCACCGTGTGCCGCCACTGCAAGCGCCTGCTGCGCGGGCTGTTCAAGCAGGTCTGTTGACGCCTCCCTTGCTCGCCCTCCCGCTCGTCGGCCACTTGGGGGCTGTCGCTCGGCATCCCGCACACGTTCGCCGTGCACTCGTACACGCGGCCCACCGTGTGCCGCCACTGCAAGCGCCTGCTGCGCGGGCTGTTCAAGCAGGTCTGTTGACGCATCCCTTGCTCTTATCAATCCTATCTATAAGACCGAGAGGGATATTTTTTACTTACCGGCCTGACTAAGTTCATTTATGAATAACTAAGGGGGTCAGCTATCGCCACGTGGGACTCTCGCTCGGCAGGCTCGTTCATCGTGCACTCGTACACGGGTCCACCACGTGCCGCTGGTGCTCCCACGTTTTATCATCATCGTACCGATTTTACTGTGACCAAGGGAGCCTGGAGACAGTTTAGTTTTATGAAAACGACTTCCATTTGATCTTCCAACCCAGAAAGGAAATTAAGCGTCACCGAAATTCGATTGTTAAATATTAAATATTACTTCCTTACTAATCTGACGAAAATCTCTTAGGCTCGGTCACAATCATTAATTGCTACGAGCAAAGGTTTGAACCTTCTTAGAATGAAAATTTGTAGTTAAGCCTGCCTGCCACCGGCTTCTGCATATTTTGTTTCCAATACAATTTGTCCATTTACATATTTATAAAGTAAATGATTACAGGGCCTGCAATGCCGCGATTGCCACTACAACGCGCACCGCAAATGTCTACCCCACGTGCCCAAAGACTGCGGCGGCGAGATTCGCGATTCACATGGTAAGTATCCTGCTGATTGGCCTAATACCAAATTGCCTTTTAAAACCGATCTCGGAAGAATCCATTACCATTTGACGTCATTTATAAAGCTTTATTAGTATGATTTAAAACGGGGTATTTTCCATGTATATTTGTGTTATTGAGCACCAGATATTTCGGCACCATTACAAATGCCATCTTCACGGAGTAATTAACGTGCTATACAAATACGGACTATGCGTCAAAAATCAACAGAGCTGGGAGTAGTGTCATTAAAAATTTCTGCTTATGTACTTTATTTCATTCTATAGGTCCAAAGTTGAATTCCATTGGATAATTTTATATAACCAAGGCGTTCTGCGGCTACTCTCTAAGTAAATCACCATCGTCCACACATCATCATCATAGTACGAGCCCCGATGCAGTGGAGTTCATCTAGTTCGAAACAATTTTTGAATATTTTAAAAATGATCACATTATGCTAATGATAAATTGTATGAACGTTAGTCATGGTTAATGTACTACATTTCAAGAGACACAACAATCTGAAGTACGCTTTTGTTGTTTAATAAATCGATTTTAACAAACCAGTGTCTAAATTATATTTTCGTTCACCACCGTAATTCCGCGCTTATAAGCTTGACGCAAAATTCGCAGTGCATCAGGTGTACCATGTCGTCTTTAATATTAATGGCGTTCTTTACATTCATTGATTATTTACAAAATTAAATATTGTGGAAAAAAATACCTCTCGTAAAATAGTTTTTTTTTTATACTGATTTATTAAGTCCAAATATTTTATACTCAAAGAAACTACTTTAGTACTACTATTGAATAGTGAAGGTTTTGTCTCTAAACCTTTTCCCCCGGATGAACGGGATAATCTCGAAAAACTGTCTAACTGGACGAGAACATATGCATCGGGGCTCGTATTTACTCTGAGTAAAATACAAATATATCCGTTTTACAATGGAATTGAACATAGTGTCCATAGAATGAAATGAAATAAATGTAAATTCCTATTTAATGACACCACTTTCAGCTCTATTGGTTTTTAGTCCACTCTCCATGGATACAAATCTACCCATGGTCCCTTACATGGAAATTAAAATACCCCGTTTTAAATCCTACAAATAATAATTATAAATGACCATGTTTAGCTTAAAATAGTACATTACGACACAAGTGCGAAAAACATGAAATTCGAAACGCGTGGCGATGTTTTAAAACACGACCGATAGGGAGTGTTTTAAATCGACACGAGCTACGAATTTCGTTTTTGCACGTGTCTCTTACGACGTTTTTTAGTGCAGATGGTCCTCCGAAGTTTTGGACCTGACGTAAAATGACCCACTTCTCGCACTAGAGCCTAAAAAAGGCACCATCTGTACTAAAAACGTATATTCAGAAAGCAGTGTTATTCGCAGGCGAGTACCAGGACAGCAGCGGCGGCAGCGAGTTGTCAGAGAGCGCGCGGCTGCTGGACGAGGAGTCTGACGAAGGAGGCTCGCAGGACGGCGCTTCCAATGACATCGATGATGAGGTCGGTCTTCTTATTTCGTTTAAAACAATATAAAGGTTAAATCGTCCTCTATCTCTCTGGCCCCTCGGTTTTTGGCGAAGGAATTCATTCAACGATTTTTAGTCTAATGATGAAGTATCTCTTATAGGTTTCTCTTAGAGTGATTGCTTCTTTTTTCTTTCATTCCATGTTTATGCAGCCTAGCTAAAATTACATAGAAATTAACATTTACCACTATTTTCTTTTAATATGGCGTCAAATGAAGTCGGGTACCTTGGTATAAATTTAATTTAGCCGAATCCGAATGTATGTTCTTTCTGTCCATTTTTCATTTGTTCGTAGTGAAAGTGAATGATGACGAATGAATCGATCCAACAACTAGTGAATTCTAGTGTTTCGTAAGTCCCGTTGAGTTTCTCACTGGTTTTTCTCAGGTCAGTGATGTAAGGCTAAAATCGGTAGGTAGTAGCTTCTTTTTTTTACTATATTGTGTCAGACGCTTCAAAAATGCTTATTAACCTCGTAAGGCCCAATGTACATTACAATGTACACTCCACTTAATTAAATTTAAACCTTTCATAAACTTAATAAAGTCGCATTTCCTTTGTTTAGTTGAGTTCACAAACAAACGAATTTCTCCACTATTCCTTACAACTCATGGTTCCAAATAAGATTTAAAGAAAATAGTATGGTGGGCCTTATGAGGTTAATAATAAGCTTACTTGAATAAAGAATCATTGGATTTGCACGTTTGTTTCACAAAGTGCTCAGACGTGTCACTTCGAGTAGCCGGTACCGAATGGAAAATGAAAATGAACGGCCGGGTGCTTAGCCAAGTTGCCAATCGCTAGCGCTAGCTAGCGCATCGTAGTTTTCCCTCTTTGTCGCAGTATATGAAGGAGTGACAGAGAGGGAAAACTACGTTACGCTAGCAAGCGCTAGCGATTGGCAACTTGGCTAACCGCCTGATATCCTTTACCCCGTCCCCTTAGGTGCAGCTGCGGCGGCGCGGCTCGGACGGGTCGGAGCCGCAGCGCGACGTGCTGCCCGAGCGCTCCGCCTCCAGGCCCAGCAGGTACGTCCGCGTGGTACGAGTACTAAACTTGCCGCAAAACTATAATGGCCGCTGAGGGCATACTGCTATCTCTTTCACTCTGACCTGGAACTAACAAGTGTAACGTAGGCAGCAAGACGCCTTCAGTGGCCAGATTGTTTTGCGGCAGGTATAGCTGCGGTGGTGTATGTGTCCGTGTCTTCCTTTCGTACTGCCCAGTACCGCTCCGGGGTGGCTTGTGTATACTCGTACTCGTAGCTAATGCCCGCCTTCCATCGCGACCCGAGCGGACTCATTAACCCGTGTTTTTATTTATTTCCGTTAAATGAAAGGGAAGCTTATTTAGAACAAAAATAATTAATTTCTCTTAGAAACTTAGTGTCTTAACTCTTACTGAGTTATTAAAAAAATAAGTATGACTGAACAAGTGTATTGCAACCTTTATTACATTCTAATGTTACTTATTTGGACATGTGCCGTCAGTCACTTGAGAACTTAATAAGGTTCTCTCATACTTGCCATTTCAATGATTATGTATGAAAACTAACAAAATTTTTTTTTGCGAAATTAACAAAAACCGATAAGTATACCAGGCAACTTCTATTAATGTCCCAAATAACCTGTCCAATTTAACGGAAATATAAAAACACAACCTGTATAAGTGTATATGCGTCACATACTTTTCCCTCTATTGACAACATATCATTTTTTCCCATCTCTTGTACTGTCATAATTTGTCTACCAGTAAACCTAATTGCAAAGATATGTATGTACAGAGTGGACAAAAAATAAATTCATTCTCGCTATCAATGAGGCTTTGGGAAGTAGATGAAACCCCTTAGGCTTTCAAGCACCATCTCAATTTACAACACCCCACATGTCGGATTGGACCACGCAAGCCTCGATATTCAATTATTCATAGAAAAGCGATGACTGGCTGTCAAATAAAATCTTTTCACTGCCCATCTTTTTACTGAGAATGTAGTCTATGTTTTTCGCTGTGGATTACGACACGTTTTCATTGTTCATTATAAACCATACTCTTTCAATAGACTTTCCTTCGTGAATTTTTATGTCTTTACTGATGCCTATAGCTAGTACCTACACATGCTAAGCTTGCAAAGTCCTCTCGGAGTGGTACCTGCATTGGTTTATTTTCTGTACTTGTATTTGGTGTGGGAATAGCTCGTGTTTGTAGCTTATAAGTTATAATGTCTGTCTTTGTTATATGTACTGTATGTATGAATGCTACTAGAAACAAATTTGTTTTCGTACACTTTTATTAATGGTTGTTTGGGTACGTGGGAGTCGTGGGATATAAGGGCGTGCCTCTCTGCCACACACTTCTTTCCGCAAAAACTCAGACCCCCTTATTCATAAACGTTAACGTTTCCATATTCAACAAGCCGCTAAATATTGTTTGTCCCTTTCGGTCTTATAAATATATTGATAAGAGTAAAACGGACAAACAATACTTAGCGGCTTGCTAAGTTAGAAGACGTTTATGAACAAGGATTAAGATCCGGTAAGATCGTAAATGCTTACATGTTACTTTCAACTCCTCTAAAATATTGGTTACGCAATCCTAACCAACACGAACAGATAAACGATTTACATCCAGTACATCTACTCAATCATTCAAAACGCATCAATATTTAATCAACATTTTCAAAATCACAAACTGGCTATTCCACACACCTCAAACGGACACACCACCACCTCTTAAGATATACCCCATGTGTTAAGCCTGTGAGCGCTGAGCTGTGACCTTACAGCTCGTCGTCGTCGCCCAGCGCCAACATCCCGCTCATGCGCATCGTGCAGAGCGTCAAGCACGCCAAGAAGAGGACCGGACAGAGCATCAAGGAGGGCTGGCTCGTACACTTCACCAACAAGGACAAGCAGGTGAGGACACTACATCCCGCTCCCTCCTGCACGGCGGCAAGCACGCGAGAAGAGGACGGACAGAGCATCAAGGAGGGCTGGCTCGTACACTTCACCAACAAGGACAAGCAGGTGAGGACACTACATCCCGCTCCCTCCTGCACGGCGGCAAGCACGCGAGAAGAGGACCGGACAGAGCATCAAGGAGGGCTGGCTCGTACACTTCACCAACAAGGACAAGCAGGTGAGGACACTACATCCCGCTCCCTCCTGCACGGCGGCAAGCACGCGAGAAGAGGACGGACAGAGCATCAAGGAGGGCTGGCTCGTACACTTCACCAACAAGGACAAGCAGGTGAGGACACTACATCCCGCTCCCTCCTGCACGGCGGCAAGCACGCGAGAAGAGGACCGGACAGAGCATCAAGGAGGGCTGGCTCGTGCACTTCACCAACAAGGACAAGCAGGTGAGGACACTACATCCCGCTCCCTCCTGCACGGCGGCAAGCACGCGAGAAGAGGACCGGCCAGAGCATCAAGGAGGGCTGGCTCGTACACTTCACCAACAAGGACAAGCAGGTGAGGACACTACATCCCGCTCCCTCCTGCACGGCGGCAAGCACGCGAGAAGAGGACGGACAGAGCATCAAGGAGGGCTGGCTCGTGCACTTCACCAACAAGGACAAGCAGGTGAGGACACTACATCCCGCTCCCTCCTGCACGGCGGCAAGCACGCGAGAAGAGGACCGGACAGAGCATCAAGGAGGGCTGGCTCGTACACTTCACCAACAAGGACAAGCAGGTGAGGACACTACATCCCGCTCCCTCCTGCACGGCGGCAAGCACGCGAGAAGAGGACGGACAGAGCATCAAGGAGGGCTGGCTCGTACACTTCACCAACAAGGACAAGCAGGTGAGGACACTACATCCCGCTCCCTCCTGCACGGCGGCAAGCACGCGAGAAGAGGACCGGACAGAGCATCAAGGAGGGCTGGCTCGTACACTTCACCAACAAGGACAAGCAGGTATTTGAGGATACAGGTTCACTTGACAAGCCGATCAACACCGAGAAGACTACTATGACATTTTCCGTACACTAAATGTTATGCCGTGTGGTGACGGCAACAAGAATACATTTATCACCACCCCAACTCTTCCGTCGTAAGAGTCGACTAGGGGATTGAAGTGTCATTGACCATTCTTTGATCTGATTGATGATAGGTAGCCGCGTCATCATAATAGACACATTACTGCGATCCCCAATCCGCTAGCCCAGCCTGGCGATTATGGGCTTTTTACCTCCTAATGCGTCTATACACATAGTTAATAGGGGAAACTCACGTCCAGCAATGAATTGAGATAGGCTGATGATGTGAAATGTTTCCGAAAGCCTGACAGACGGTTTGGTGCAACCAACCCTTAGTTTTTTTAAAGACAACCAAATTTTGATGTTTCTCCTATAGCCAGTTTTACGTTCCGCAACGATATCGACCTGACAGGCCGACAAATCATGGTTGCGTATGTGGTAAGCTCCAACGCTCTTCTATAAACCATATTACGTCTGTGTTTTTTTTATGATTTTGTCTAACAACTTGACACTAAAGTTGATATATGTCAACAATGAATTTGATACATATAAAATTTCCCTTTTCAATTTTTGAGGAATGTTACGTATGAAGCATACTATTATCGAAAACATTAAATTTTTTCATTGACCAATAAAAAAATCTGGATATGTTTTTAATAATTCAATTAATTTGACCCAGTTCAATTAGTTAAGTAACTATCAATTTAACTTTCCTTTTGCGTGAACAGATAAAACGGCACTACTGGCGGCTGGACAGCAAGTCCATAACCCTGTTCCAATCCGACCAAGGCTCGAAGTACTACAAGGAGATCCCGCTCAACGAGATCTTGGCTGTGGACACGGCACGGACGCCGCATTCAGGTCTGTATCCACTGACGTGTTTCATGTAGCTGTCACGTGTTATCACTTAGTTTACGTAGCAATAGTCTATCGAAAAAATCCAATTATGTGGTTTGGTCTTTACTATAAACTTACGTAGCTCTTTGTGTTGATTTAATTTTTTGGGTTTGGCCATGGATAATATAATAATGCCTCGCCCTCTAGAGAGATTCCTGTAATGTGCCTCCAATCTGCGATGTTCTTTTTATTTCTAGGTCACATACTCGTAGGCGAGTAAAGCAGGAATATATTATTATATTATAATATAATTAATTTATTTAATGTAAAAGGTAAAACTTAAATTAAAATACATCTTAACCTAAAAACAACACCAAAATGGATGCCACTCAGCATATGCCGCTAGCTAAAGTTTTACCCATGGCGTTAGTTTTCAGGGCAACTAGAATACACGATAAGATTTTACTTTAACCAAAACAAACAAACAAGGTGCCCGTGAGGAAAGTTATTCAACTTAGTTTTTAATGAAAGCAACGTCCTTATTAATTACAGAGGCCTATTATGTCACCGTTTATATCTAGTGCCTCTCCAGAAAACATTAAATATTCCGCCTCAGGCCTCCCTCAAACCACAAAGTACCCAAATATAGAGGGTCTGTTTCATAGAAGGCTCAAATAGTTCGGAATATGTTACAATAGATGTCACTAGGAGCACGATTGACTAGTAATAGATTTAGTTTTATTTGAAATCCAGATATTTACTACCTGTTAGTGCACAGTTTTAATTAATTTAGCATCATACATCGAAATAGTCAAAACCACCCTTTCTAGAAGAGTAAATTAGTAAATAAAAAAATAACTATTTTTGGAATAAATTGATTTCAGCGCCATCTATTATTGCACGTATATATTTTTATGCGTTTTTCTCGATACGCGTCAAACAGTACACTGCTCGAGTCTTGACAGAAATAATCTATAGATGTCGCTAAACAAAATGTTGCATATATTGATTTTAAATGTTTAAGGAGGTCTAAAAAACCAAAAAACTAATAAATACAATTAAAAAAAAGTAAAAAGTCCCTACATCACTAATAATAACAAAAAAATACATACATTACAAGTCATGTGCTAGGATTTGAACCCGTAACATAACAACTGATAACAATAAATAGCTGATTAGGGTATATACGAATTATATAACAAATACATTGCGGCGCGGCGTTGCCGTCGTCAGCATTCTCTTTGCTTTACCGTAATCTGACGAGCTGGCAACAAACGAAACGAGAGGCATAGAAAATTGAAGGTAATCTGAGCATTGCATTATGTTTCTATTCTACGCTTCAATACCAAACTCACATAGCGAAATAATAATTAAACTCTTACTAATGGCACTCTATCTATATCATTGGAACATAAATAGCTCTCTACTCTGTCCCAACATCCAACAAACTCTGTAAGAAAACAAAGGCTAATACTAATTTTCTCTTATTGTGTCTACATTTTTTGAATTTGCCATTGTGTCCATTCTAAGATCCAAGATGGCGGGAACTTTTTTTGCAATTTTCATCATTATACTCGTTTCCGACTAATTCGCATGTACGTGGAATACGATTTCCGGGTCCATTCTAAAAACCAAGATCGCGGGAACTTTTTTTTTCCAATTTTCATCATTATACTCGTTTCCGACTAATTCGCATACATGGAATACGATTTCCGGGTCCATTCTAAAATCCAAGATGGCGGGAACTTTTTTTTTTGCAATTTTCATCATTATACTCGTTTCCGACTAATTCGCATACGTGGAATACGATTTCCGGGTCCATTCTAAAATCCAAAATGGCGGGAACTTTTTTTTTTTCAATTTTGATCATTATACTCGTTTCCGACTAATTCGCATACGTGGAATACGTGGATTTTAGAATGGACCCGGAAATCGTATTCCACGTATGCGAATTAGTCGGAAACGAGTATAATGATAAAAAATTGCAAAAAAAAGTTCCCGCCATCTTGAATCTTAGAATGGACCCGAAAATCGTATTCCACGCATGCGAATTAGTCAGAAACGAGTATAAAGATGAAAATTTAAAAAAAAGTTCCCGCCATCTTGGATTTTAGAATGGACCAGGAAATCGTATTACACGTATGCGAATTAGTCGGAAACGAGTATAATGATGAAAATTGCAAAAAAATGGTCCCGCCATCTTGGATTTTAGAATGGACCCGGAAATCGTATTCCACGTATGCGAATTAGTCGGAAAAGAGTATAATGATGGAAATTGCAAAAAAAAAGTTCCCGCCATCTTGGATTTTAGAATGGACCCGGAAATCGTATTCCACGTATGCGAATTAGTCGGAAACGAGTATAATGATAAAAATTGCAAAATAAAAAGTTCCCGCCATCTTGAATCTTAGAATGGACCCGAAAATCGTATTCCACGTATGCGAATTAGTCGGAAACGAGTATAATTATGGAAATTGCAAAAAAAAAGTTCCCGCCATCTTGGATTTTAGAATGGACCCGGAAATCGTATTCCACGTATGCGAATTAGTCGGAAACGAGTATAATGATAAAAATTGCAAAATAAAAAGTTCCCGCCATCTTGAATCTTAGAATGGACCCGAAAATCGTATTCCACGCATGCGAATTAGTCAGAAACGAGTATAATGATGAAAATTGCAAAAAAAAAAGTTACCGCCATCTTGGCTCTTAGAATGGA
>JALPQI010020893.1:0-26398 GCA_025490895.1 Thaumatotibia leucotreta
AACTACAACATTTCATTGCATGTTTGAGAAAAGATAAATTTACGCACGCGAAGCTTGAGCAAAGTTAACTTTTCCGCACTAGTTAGGAAAAAAATATTGAACTCTTTCTTCATCTCCAGGTGCTCCCCCAACGCATCCAAGAGTGGTCCCTCTCTGGCTGCGAGGCCGAGCAGCGCAACCGCCGCGCGCTCGAGGTGGTCCGCGCCGGCCTCGCGCGCGCGCAGGCCTCCCTCCGCGGCCTCGACCAGCAGCACGCGGCGCTGGACGCCAGCTTGCAGCGCGCTAAACACGCCACCATACAGGAACAACCCGAGAAGGTTAGTCACTAATATTGGACTCTTCGTCGACAGCAGCTGTGGTTCACAAGCTCTCGACAAACAGCACGCTGCGCTAGACGCTAGTGTGCAGCGGGCTAAACACGCTGCTATACAGGAACAACCCGAGAAGGTTAGTTATAAGTGTTGGACTCTTTCTTCATCTGTAAGTGCTTCCTTAACACATTCAAACCAACAGGAACAGCCTAAGACAGCCTGAGAAGGTAAGTTACAAATATTGGACTCTTTCTACATTAACAGGTGTGTGCCTGTGCGCTCTCGACCGACAGCACGCTGCGCTAGACGCTAGTGTGCAGCGGGCTAAACACGCTACCATACAGGAACAACCCGAGAAGGTTCGTTACTAATATTTGACTCTGAAGAGTAGGAGTGTCGATGAATCGACAGGTGCTCCCCCAAGGGCATCCAACCACCGGGCTTTAGAAGTGATTCACAAGCTCTCGACAAACAGCACGCGGCGCTGGACGCTAGCGTGCAGCGGGCTAAACACGCTACTATACAGGAACAACCCGAGAAGGTTAGTTACTAATATTGGAATTGTAGGTGCCACCAGTAGGCATTAGAAATGGGTCGCAAGGCCGCCTGTGCGCTCTCGACCAGCAGCACGCTGCTCTAGACACTAGCGTAAACACGCTACTATACAGGAACAACCTGAGAAGGTTAGTTATAAGCGTTGGACTCTTTCTTCATCTGTAAGTGCTTCCTTAACGCATTCAAAGCAACAGGAACAGCTCTCGACACTCACGCCACCATACAGGAACAACCCGAGAAGGTTAGTTACTAATATTGGAGAAGTGGTTCACAAGCTCTCAACACTCACGCCACCATACAGGAACAACCCGAGAAGGTTCGTTACTAATATTGGAGAAGTGGTTCACAAGCTCTCGACACTCACGCCACCATACAGGAACAACCCGAGAAGGTTCGTTACTAATATTGGAGAAGTGGTTCACAAGCTCTCGACACTCACGCCACCATACAGGAACAACCCGAGAAGGTTCGTTACTAATATTGGAGAAGTGGTTCACAAGCTCTCGACACTCACGCCACCATACAGGAACAACCCGAGAAGGTTAGTCACTAATATTGGAGAAGTGGTTCACAAGCTCTCGACACTCACGCCACCATACAGGAACAACCCGAGAAGGTTCGTTACTAATATTGGAGAAGTGGTTCACAAGCTCTCGACACTCACGCCACCATACAGGAACAACCCGAGAAGGTTCGTTACTAATATTGGAGAAGTGGTTCACAAGCTCTCGACACTCACGCCACCATACAGGAACAACCCGAGAAGGTTAGTCACTAATATTGGAGAAGTGGTTCACAAGCTCTCGACCAGCAGCGCGCCATCATACAGGAACAACCCGAGAAGGTTAGTTACTAATATTGGAGAAGTGGTTCACAAGCTCTCGACACTCACGCCACCATACAGGAACAACCCGAGAAGGTTCGTTACTAATATTGGAGAAGTGGTTCACAAGCTCTCGACACTCACGCCACCATACAGGAACAACCCGAGAAGGTTCGTTACTAATATTGGAGAAGTGGTTCACAAGCTCTCGACACTCACGCCACCATACAGGAACAACCCGAGAAGGTTCGTTACTAATATTGGAGAAGTGGTTCACAAGCTCTCGACACTCACGCCACCATACAGGAACAACCCGAGAAGGTTCGTTACTAATATTGGAGAAGTGGTTCACAAGCTCTCGACACTCACGCCACCATACAGGAACAACCCGAGAAGGTTAGTTACTAATATTGGAGAAGTGGTTCACAAGCTCTCGACACTCACGCCACCATACAGGAACAACCCGAGAAGGTTCGTTACTAATATTGGAGAAGTGGTTCACAAGCTCTCGACACTCACGCCACCATACAGGAACAACCCGAGAAGGTCTAATATATCTTAATTACGACACAAGTGCGAAAAACATTAAATTCGAAACGAGTGGCGATGTAGTTTGCACGTGTCTCAAGCGACGTTTTTTAGTGCAAATGGCCCTCCGATGTTTTGGACCTGACGTAAAATGACACACTTCTTACAGAGCAGCAGAACCATGCAATCCATTATAACGTTATAATGGCGGGACCAGACTATTTATAATATAACTTTGAAATTGAAGAGGTACTATTTTTTTACAAAAGGTACCAAATAGTACCAATTAAGTACTAAATAATGCAATATGAATCGATCGAATTCAGGATCTAGTCCCGCCATTATAACGGTTACATATTTTCCTATAGTGGAGAATCTTGACCACTTAAATATTAAATAAAAATATATGTTGTCAACATTATGGAAAACGACTAGTAAATCGCTAAATAACTTGCCTGTCCACGCCTGGATGAATCAACTTTTATCTATCTGTTATTGCCATGGTTACGGTCGCCTGAGTCACGCTGGTTTTACGCAAAATTATTATTATTATTGCTACTTAATTTATGCAAACATGCATAAAGTCCATGTTTGTAAATGGCAGACAGAAAAAATTGATTCACCCGCCTACATGATTCAGAAAAAAAAATCGCAAATCACCAACGGGGCGGGGGCTAACGCGAGGTTCGAAAATCGTAAAGCAGCGTTCATTAGAGTAAGAGAGAGCGATACTCCAAATTTTGAATTTTAAAAATTCGCGGTAGTATTTTACTTATTGCTCTTTAAGAAACTGCTCTGGAAAACCAGACATAATTTTATATGGCAGCCTCACCCGTCTTACCTGCTTCACTAATTCACTCCAATAATAATTTGTATCAACACTTATATCAATTGTTGTCAACAGGAAGCAGACGACGAAACCTCCATGTACTGCATCACCTGCGGGCACGAGATCCACTCTCGAACCGCCGTCAAACACATGGAGAAGTGTTTCATCAAGTACGAGGCCCAGGCCTCCTTCGGCTCCCGGCATAGGACTCGCATCGACGGCCAGAGCATGTTCTGTGACTACTATAACCCTGCTAATGGGACCTACTGCAAACGACTACGAGTGAGTATAAAAAAACTCTGTGAAAGGTGATATGTAACTCCGTAAAGAATTCATATCAATGAACACAAACTCCATTTGCAAACCCTGCTGTATAAGACTTCGCTCCGAGTAGAAAAATAACTTTAACCTTTTGGGCGCTAAAGGTCGATAAAGTCACGGTACAACGCAATATGGAACTACACATATATGCGTAAAGTTCACATTCAGTTTTGACATAGTGTTTATTTGAAATGGTTAAATGTGATACGTAACTAAATTCTTCATCTAATTTCTGCAATGTGTTGAGGCCTCATGTGGTTATTTCGCCATAGTATTAGTATGTAATATCAGAACAGCATGTTCATTAGTGCGAATAAAAATTACATTTAGTTAGACCGAAAGTGTCTCCGGTGTCCGTCTACTTAAAACTATTTTTGTAGACCTGCATTATAGGAAAGGACATTAACTGTACCTTTTTTTAGGCACAATTGGAGTGGATTGGAAATTCAAGAAATCATCAATTCTCTCACGCTTTTCCCCTAACTCTTCGAATATGACTACAATCCCATTAATTCTGCTAGCATTTTCGCCATTTTGAACACCTCATCGCATTTCTTCCTTTAATCTCACTATAATTCCAGGTAATGTGTCCCGAACACTTCAAAGACCCCAAAGTGAGCGACACAGATGTGTGCGGGTGTCCCCTAGTGCGGCGCCTCTTCGAACCCACCGGAGAGTTCTGTCGGGCTCCTAAGAAGTCCTGTCTCAAGCATTACCAGTGGGAGAAGCTACGGAGAGCTGAGATTGACATGGAGAGGGTCAGACAGTGGTTGAGAGCTGATGAGTTGGTCGAACAAGAGAGGAGTATCCGGCATGCTATGGCTTCCAGGTAAAAATTACTAGTTGTTTTAAGAAGTCCGGTGTCAACATTACCAGTAGGAGAAGCTACGGAGAGCTGAGATTGACATGGAAAGGGTCAGACAGTGGTTGAGAGCTGATGAGTTGGTCGAACAAGAGAGGAGTATCCGGCATGCTATGGCTTCCAGGTAAGAATTACTAGTTGTTTTAAAAAGTACAGTGTCAACATTACTAATAGGAGAAGCTACGGAGAGCTGAGATTGGCATGGAGAGGGTCAGACAGTGGTTGAGAGCTGATGAGTTGGTTGAACAAGAGAGGAGTATCCGGCATGCTATGGCTTCCAGGTAAGAATTACTAGTTGTTCTAAGAAATCCTGTCTCAAGCATTACCAGTGGGAGAAGCTACAGAGAGCTGAGATTCACATGGAGAGGGTCAGACAGTGGTTGAGAGCTGATGAGTTAGTTAAACAAGAGAGGAGTATCCGGCATGCTATGGCTTCCAGGTAAGAATTACTAGTTATTTTAAGAAGTCCGGTGTCAACATTACCAGTAGGAGAAGCTACGGAGAGCTGAGATTGACATGGAGAGGGTCAGACAGTGGTTGAGAGCTGATGAGTTGGTTGAACAAGAGAGGAGTATCCGGCATGCTATGGCTTCCAGGTAAGAAATAGGTTGTTTTAAGTATGGTTAGACCCATTAGGAGGTAAATGCCCATAATCGCCACGCTGAGTAAGCCGATTGACGATCGCATTAATGTTTCTACTATGGTAACGCTGCTGCCCATCATCAATCTTCTATAGAAGAATGGTCAGTGACACTTTAATTCCTCAGTCGACTCTTACGACACCCGCGGGAAGAGTTGAGCTGGTGACAAATGTATTATCTTACTGCCGGGGAGGCCTACGTCCAGCAGTGGACTGCTGAGATAGGCTGGTGATGTGATGACTTACGGTGCCGAAAGGTGGTTCTTCATTATTGGCCTCATGCTATGGAGCGAGCTATATTCGTTTGTCTAACTCTACGTGATTGAAACAGAAATAAGAAGATCCGTAAGTAGACGGACTTAAGTCACCGACATAGCTCTCGGGATTAGCAAGCTGAAGTGGCAATGGGCGTGCCAAATTGCACTCGGAACAGATGTCCGATAGTGTCGAAAAGTGAACGACCACGGTTTGGGGCCACCCACAAGATACGGAGTCTTATTTTCATGGAATTTCAATGTGCTTAAAAGGGAATTGGGTCAAGGTTCTTTTCGTTGTCTTATTTTGTGTCCCTAATAAACGTGACATAGTTGTGATTTTTGTATTAGCTGATATTTTGTTTCTAATTTTTGATGTATGGATTAAAATCTAGCGTGAAAAAGAAATAAAAGTGCACCGGTTTTTTTTTATATACTGAGTCGAAACAGCAACTAAAAGCGTGACAGAGTGGTATGAAACAAGACAACGAAAAGAATTTTGACCCAATTGGCATTCTTCTTGTCTACAATCAATGTGTGTTACCAGTGATGACTTACGGCGCCGAAACGTGGTCCTTCACCATCGGCCTCATCTCTAAACTCAGAGTCGCTCAACGAGCTATGGAGAGGGCTATGCTCGGAGTTTCTCTGCGTAATCGAATCAGAAATGAGGAGATCCGTAGGCGAACTAAAGTTACTGACATAGCACACCGGATCAGCAAGCTGAAGTGGCAATGGGCAGGCCACATTGCACGCAGAGCAGATGGTCGATGGGGTCGAAAAGTGCTCGAGTGGAGACTACGGCTAGGCAAACGTAGCGTAGGACGTCCACCCACAAGATGGACAGACGACCTTATGAAGGTCGCCGGGACACGCTGGATGCAGGTCGTATCTGGGCATTTTCACTTCTAGGGACACCCAATTAGCTTAACTCACACAAAAAAGTTAACGTCGATGTCAGTTTTGTAACGACAATTAAGCATGAAATATTTACGTGAATCCATTTTATTTATGTTTTTATATTGCATAAATGCGTATTCTTTCTGGATGATAAAAAAATATTTTTGTTAACACGTTCGCCTCCGGTACTGTTTCACTAAGTGCTTATACTATGCCAATCGAAATTATCTGATAGAAATCCTATGCCAGTGACACGCATGTGTGACCGAAAAGATTGTACTCCTATGTCGGCGACACAGCACTGTGTCAAAAACGTTCGCATTTCTATGCCACTGGCATGGGAGTGAGAACTTGATGAATGCTAGTGGCACAAGAATAAGATTACTTTGATCACCTATGTGTGTCACTGGCATAGCAGTACAGTTTTTTCGGTCACATATGTGTGTCACCGGCGTCGAACGTGTTAATATTTAATGCTTAATTGTCGTTACAAAGCTGACATCGAAGTTAACTTTTTTGTGAGAGTTAAGCTAATTGGGTGTCCCTAGAAGTTAAAATGCCCATCTAACAGTGGGGAGGCCTATGTTCAGCAGTGGACGTCTTATGGCTGAGAGGATGGCATTCTTAACGGAATATTGTTATTCTCAGGGCTGGCGTGCTAGGTCTGATGCTGCACTCGACGTACAACCACGAGGTGATGGAGCGCATCACCGGCAAGGTCAACGACAAACCCAAGGACTCCTGACACAGGCCGCGGCGCCGCAGGAGGGACAGGCCTGACGGATCCAGCGCTAACACTAACTGATTTGATACCTATTCATTTGGATTTGATTGGACAAAAAGGCATTTTCACCTTAACTCTCACAAAAAAGTTAACTTCGATGTCAGCTTTGTAACGACAATTAAGCATTAAATATTAACAGAAATATCTTTTTATCATTTAATCCAGAAAGAATACGTGTATATGCAATATAAAAACACGAATAAAGTGGACACCCAATTAGCTTAACTGTCACAAAAAAGTTAACTTCGATGTCAGCTTTGTAACGACAATTAAGCATTAAATATTAACAGAAATATTGTTTTATCATTTAATCCAGAAAGAATACGTGTATATGCAATATAAAAACACGAATAAAGTGGATTTACGTAAATATTTCGTGCTTAATTGCCGTTACAAAGCTGACATCGAAGTTAACTTTTTTGTGAGAGTTAAACTAATTGAAAGAAAAAGAAGTGAAAATGCCCAAAAACACAAAATAGCAGTCGGAAACCTTTTGGACACCAATGGCTGATATATCAGCTTCGTTAGTCACATGAAATGCTTCGAATATTACATGTATGACCAAGGAGACGAGGCAGGTTCCGAAACATAAGGACGTCAAGATCAACGTTTTGGACGCCAGTAGTCAATGTCCTCGTAAGGCACTGGTTTCACCGCGAGCTACTAAGCTATGAACTATTGGCTATAAACACGAACAAAAGATACGCACTCCTGTGTAAATAAAAGAGATACGGCGATACTCGCTCGGCTATCAGCTATCACCGCGCGAGCATCGCCGTGTTTCTTTTTTTTACACGGGAGTGCGTATCTTTTGTGTTTATAGCCGATAGTTCATAGCTTAGTAGCTCGCGTTGAGACCAGTGCCTTAGGTCCATTCATACAAGAGAGATATCCAAAATTTGTCATTGCAATTTTTACCTACTCGGGGCAATAAAGTCGATTTTAGTTTGTTCGAGATTTTTACAAGACAAAACAAATGCAACTCTGTTCTAATTTAAGATAATTATTTTTTTTTCGATGTGAATAAGTACTATAGGTAGGGCCATGAGTTAAATCAGCACCGCGTACCGCCAGTTTGACGCCAATGACCTATACTGCCGTGCTAAATAAAAAAGACGCATCTCTTATAGTAGTTCTAAGGAAGATGCGTCCTTTTTAGTTAGGACGGCAGTATAGTCAACTTAAGTCAAAATCCACAGAGAAATCAGTTTGAAATTGGTGACGTGGCGTCGAAAAGGTTGAAATATAAAGTGAGTTGGGCATTTCAGGAGTGCCCCTTGCGAAATGCTTTAACCCTTAGGTGCATACAGTATCAAAAACGATACGACCGAAATGACACATGTCAAAATAAGTAATCAATTGCGACTATGCAGCAGACTGAGCAACAGAGTTCTGATTGGCATCGATTGTTTACATAAGTAATTTCAGAAATAAAATGTGTGATACCATATGCACCTAAGGGTTAACTTTTGTGGCATATAAGTACTTGAATTGAATCCGTGAAGCTGGAGAAAAACTAGCAATTTGCCACCAGTCACGAAATGTGATCAGGATCACCAATATCACCATACTTATTTCCAAAAGTAGTAAAGTAATGAAGTTTCGTAAGTGACGTTCCCGTGGAATGCCTAAGTACATAATTTCAGTGTCAGATATTTGTGAGTTTGGACAATGAGTAGTTAGGTTGAAAGTAGGACTTAAAAATAGGATAAGAAGAAAACTGTATTAAAAAAAAAGTACTGCACTTATTTACATTTTTTCTCATGAAATTTCCACGCGAAATTAGATTATCACAAATAGCCATAATGTTGAAGATGACAAAGATGTGTGATTTGTCGTTTGCAGTCTACCCATATGCATACAATGTATAAATTATCTGATTAATATAGTAAGATTTATGTAACGTACCTGGTTTTATTATTCATCGATTTACACTATTTTATATCGTCCTATTCTGCAAATACCAGTTATTTGCACGTATTATTTTCGTTAATGAATATTGAATTGAATTATCATGGTAATTAAATTGCCAAAACCTGATTTGTGCAGATGACTGGAGGCTACCATGACGTACTAATGCGATTCAATTTAGGTCGAGAGAAAGGAACAAGGCTATACGAATCGTATATCTCTGTCCCTTTCCCTGAACCTGAAATGAATCGCATTAGGACGTCATGGTAGGCCCCCTGGCATGCGCAGTAATAGGACGATATACATATAGGCGTTAACCTAAATAATAAGCACCTCGCAAGTATATTAAACGCTATTATTATTCGGTGTATAGCGTGAAGAATTTGATTACTCGAGATATTTTGGTTAAGGAAAATATACAGTGTGTGTCTTTGATAGCGACATTGCTTTTAAGTAACGATAGATTAAAGTGTTGTTAACCACTTTAGTAAAATAATATAACGATTGCCTTTATTATTTAAGAGTAATTAATTTTTATTAAAATCTCGAGCAGCAATGTAATGTAAACATTTATTTGACGTTTCTGAGAGGAAAAGCGAATTAAAATGAAAACGAGTTTCGTTTTCATTTTAATTCGATCAAATCATTAAAGGAACTGCGAACTGTTGCCGACGTTAAATTATTTACTGAATTATCCATTACTAGAAAATACTACAATTTAAAACATGCGAGATTTGGACTACACTAGCACAACAAATTTACATCAACAATTCTTTCTGTCTCTTACTGTCTTAGCCAGCACATTTTGAATCGTATTATTCACTGAACTGAGATATCAAAAATCACTGCACATACATTATCACTTCTTAGAAATCACATTACCTAGTTCAAACATTTTTATTAAATTTATTAGGAAAGTCTGTTGATCAACAAACTTGATGTTATCTTGACACTTCAACTCAATCAATGTGAAGTTTTCAATCGGTACATAAACAAAAGGATTATCTGATTCCGCCTTCTTAGTTAACGCAAAATTACCTAGCGCTTAATCGTCTCTGTCGCACTTATAAGAAAGAATGACAAAGACGGAAAACTAAAATACGCTACTGAGCGATAGCCATTGGCAACTTGGCTAGGCACTCTGGGCTGTTAAGTCCTTTTCTTATGAACAAGGGTCATGATTTTTGACGGACTTGTCATCGAAAAGTGTCACCGACATGTAGGATGTAAATAGGTAGGTAATTAATTGTAATTGTCAGGATGTCACTAAGAGCGAGATTTCAATGAAATCATATGTCAATTGTTAGGTTTAATTTATTAGTTATTGTTATTACTGGCAATCGTTGGGAGACGCCTATGTTCAGCAGTGGACGTCTTTCGGCTGATATGATGATGATGATGATGATTACTGATACATTGCGTGCCGAATTCATTTGTATGAAAAAATTTTTTTTAAATACTTTAACTAAATATGCTAATTTCAGTTCATTAAGACTTGTACTTTCACCCCTTAAAAGGAATGTCGTTATGAAAGACACACACTGTATTTAATTTATGACAGATTTAAATTATTTTTTTTCTACTTTTCATCTCTAGTTAAATATTACATTGTGCATCAAGGGAGGTAAGTACGGAATTACTAACGAGTGTTAGAATTTTTAATGACTCTAGTTAGTATTCGGCTTACCGACCGTGATGCATACAATCTTTTTCATCACACTTGCCGACAAAAAAGTAAGTTTGGAAGACAACATATTATTAAATGACGTACTGACATTTCTATTACTCCCACCAGGGATCGGAAACCGTTATTATTTTCAAACCGTTACCATACGTCAACCCCAAACCATAATCATAAAGTTTTTGTTCTCATTAACCGATACTTCTTAATGTTCTTTGACGGAACGCTTAATGGCCGATTCTGTTCTCAACGAACGGAATAATTCTGTTGTAAGAGATGAACTGTCATGTCATGTTCTTCTTATAAAGTTTCCGTTACGGTTAATGTTCTTTCAAACGTTTTTGGCCGCGAACGCTACGTTTAGTGTTCTTGGGAACGGAATAATAGTGGTTTTCCTGTCAAAATTGATTTGAACAAATAGACAATCACATGTGGTGCCTATTCTCCGATTAATCGAGATTGAATGTCGTATGGTTTGTATAAGGAAAACGTATTGAAATGACGTTTCGTGTCGTTTACTATTTTAATATTTATGGATACTGGAATAGAGACCCACTAGAAATTTAAAATCTGTTCCAAATTTAAACGCATAACCGAACGTAGTTAAGGAAAAAGGACGCAATACACTACAATCTGCCAATTTGTTTTAAATCCTATGTCAAAAGGAAAAGCCATCAATTTAAGTGACAAAGTGGCACCTTTTCGTTCACCTTTTCACCGCCACGTCAAAAAATAAAAGCGAGCAACACACGCCAAGCAACAAATTGCATGTAAACAACTAACTCAACAAAGTAAGTATCAGCTTCGTAGTGTTAAACGAACATATATTTTATCAGTTATATCAATTCATTGGCGGCGAAAAAATGTCCTTACCTACTGTTATCAGGAGGTAATGTTATGATTACAGTCACGTTAATTCCTATAGCAAGGCTAGCATATCTGTGTTTAACATCAACTTGCCGCCACACTTCTCTTTTTAATCTATACAATTGAAAAAAGACGCGTAGCTGCGAGTTGCTTGTTAATTCAGAGTTTGCAATCTGTCACCAACCTCTTTTGAGAAACTGAACTTGCTTTTCAAAAGAGGTCGATAGATCTGAGTCCGTAGCTATGTTAGCTAACGTGCCAAGATTTTATTCTCTTTGGTGCCAATCGCTACGCTACGCTGAGCAGGTAGTGTATCGTAGTTTTCTCTCTGTCACTCTTTCTTATTGGTGTGACGAAGACAGTTGAGTTTCGTTCGCGACTGAATGTTAGCGATTGGCATATTGGCTACACAACCTGTTCATATAATCATTTCATCGCCAACACAGTTAACTAATGTGTCTTGATGTTTTATGAATAAGGCAATTGGACTGGATGCGTGTAAGAGTTACGAATAAATGCAAAGTCATTTGCAGACACTAATAAACTAACATGTTTTACCACAAAAATCAACTATATTCCAAATAGCTGACTGGTGAGTCGTGAGACTGGTGACTTGCTTCAACCTTTTCAACGCCACGTATAACTATAAAAGCTAAATTTGAACTTTACACACGTGCATAGTTACATATTATTTTGTGGATGGTGACTTACAAATAGTCTTTGGCGTTGAAACTCTCTTGTTAATCAGTACCTACCAATATATCAGTCATTGTCCAATCTAATTGAAACCTTGTGGACGGCGATAACGGTTATGTTGGTAACACTGTTTCAACGCCAAAGACCGATCAACACACAGATACAACGTCGATACAAGTCACATATCAATAGAGACCTAGTCGCACTTGCTTATAGTTTTTGACAAATTCCTTTGTGACACTTTGGTGGCGTGGATGGAGTGACAGCTGCTGTTTTTGCCGTGGCATTGAAAAGGTTAGTGTTATGATGAGGTAAAAGTTGTATTGACAGCGGTATCGTCATGGTTCGTCTCAGTAAACTTAGCACAGGATCAGTGCGACAATATGTCGCCGCGAGATAGATTATCCATCTCCCTTTTATTCATATTGTTGGTAAAAGATAGAAAATCTATACATGTAGCGATAACATACTGACATAGCAATCATGTGCTAAGCGTACAGTATAGTTCGAGAAATATAAATTGAACGTTTATTTTTACTATAATGTAGGTAGAAAGTTACCAATTTATATTTCACGAATTGTACTCTCAGTCGTCGTATGTCAAGTTCTTAAATTGATGCCGTTCTGATTGTGTCACTATTTTTTTATAGTTAGCATATAGTATAGCAAGATAGTAGTTAGAGCAACACACCCAAAGAAGATGTTGACGAAGGCTTAAATGAGCAATATGAAATAGACAATACAACATATTACCAAAGTTGATATAGTTGACCCCAGTTAAAATGACGATTCAAGAATGGGTGACAAAGACAGATCGGGACCAATTCAAGATTTTAAGAAAAAACAATTGAGACGTCACTGAAAATAAAACTAAGGCTGCGTTTCACCAAACTTTTATTCGAAGAATAACGCTTTCTCTCAGATATATACATATACATAATATATACTCGTATATACATACAGGGTGGTCCAAACCTTGACGTCAAAATTTTTTTTTTAGATTCCTCACGTCATAAGCTTTCAGAATATACCCCATGTATGTTAGCCGATTTTTTGTAGTTTTCGAGTTATGAATTTTTGAAAATTTTTTTTGAGAAATTCTGGAATGAAGAAATTTATTCATAAAAAAAAACTTTTGGGTTTTTAACTAGTTTCTTTTTGCAAAAGTATTAATAAAAATAAAGCATTTACTGACAAAAAAATTAGCGTCCTCACTTTGTGGGTGGGTTAAAAAAATACCAAATTCTAAATTGTACGCTAAAAACGCATCAAAATAGCATTAATGTACGTAAATAAAAAAATAAAACATACCCGAAGGAATTTTCGTATTCCAAAGACCGCCCTAGACCTTGAGCCTTCGCTCGTAAAAGCAAAAAAAAGTGAAACTTAATGATGAGGATTTTTCGGAGTAGTCGGTCAAATAAACTTAAAAAAGCTTAAAATTTTTAAGTAGTAAAAAATTTCTTCAATATCTGCACAAATTGAGTTTTCGTGGTATTTTCTGTCTTTGTTTATTGATAAGAACAACAAAACAGACGAAATTTTACTTTATTTTTAAATAAAAAATTTAAAGCTCCTTTTTAAGTTTATTTGACCGACTACTCCGAAAAATCCTCATCATTAAGTATCACTTTTTTTTGCTTTTACGAAGGTTTAAGGTCTAGGGCAGTCTTTAGATTACCAAACATCCTTGAGATATGTTTTATTTTTTTTATTTACGTACATTAATGCTATTTTGATGCGTTTTTAACGTAAATTTTGAATTTGGTATTTTTTATCCTGCTTGTATCAAAGTGAGGACGCTAGTTTTTTTGTCAGTAAATGCTTTATTTTTAGTAATACTTTTACAAAAAGAAACTAGTTGAAAAACCCAAATGTTTTTTTTTATGAATAAATTTCTTTATTTCAGAATTTCTCAAAAAAAATTTTCAAAAATTCATAACTCGAAAACTACAAAAAATCGGCTAACATACATGGGGTATATCCTGATAGCTCATGACGTGAGGAATCTAAAAAAAAAATTTTGACGTCAAGGTTTGGACCACCCTGTATATGTATGTAGTGCTAAAGTACTATGGAGATTTGACATGACTATTCGAAAATAAGCGTTATATTTCGAATCAAAGTTTGCTCAAATCGACTAAGTGAAACACGTACACGGTCCAGAATCGAAATCTTTGATAGAGTTAACTGGGTTGGCGTGTGTACCTACTAAAACTAAAAAAGGAAAAAGACTATATATATTAATATTTATTTATTCGTGGTTAGCTTGGTCTTCCACATTCCAGCGTTTCACCGCTGCCGCTGGAGTCAGCATATGAGTATATGACCGCAGCTGATCTGATGATAACGAGTACTTTTGCGCACTGAGGTTGCAACGCAACAAATACTCATCACTGCTATCTCAAAGGGAAAAGGATTCTTGCTATATCAAAGGGTTCCAGGATGGCTGGCACATACGCGGGTTAGGTCCTCTGGCATGGCATCTTCCACTTTCTTCTATGCTGGTATACCAAGGCATCCATTCAGGTGTCTTAATATCAAAGGGTCCATGGTATCTAAGGCTGTGGAACACGGCACCTCATTAGTTTGATTTGAGCGATTAAGTATGAAACACCATTATATAAGTGACACGATGCATGCAGGCCACGTTTCTCTAATAAAAAGATCGGTCGATCGATGTTATAATAAGATTATTATGCTTATACTGATGGATATGAGTACCTATAGATGATTTTATGAGATAAATACACTTTAATGGTAAAAGGATACCTTCTTATCAAATTCACTATCACATCATCAGTCTAATACAGTAACAGTGGTCTTGACGTGGGCCTCTTCTATTATTTTATTTATGCGTATGGGTACATTAGCTAGGACATAAATGAAATAATGCCCATAATAGCCACGCTGGGCAAACGGATTGGTGATTGCAGTAATGTGTCCATTATGATGAGGCTGCTGCCCTGCCTCCATCTCAAATAATTGGATCAGCGTAGTACCGTCCCTTAGTCGACTCTTATAACACCCATCGGAAAAGTTCTCCAACTTGGTAGGTGGCAAATATATTGTTACTGCCGCACCACACAGCCTAAATTCAATGTATATGACTATAAATATTAAGTACATTTTATATATGATAACAATAATATAAATCAAACAAACATAGAACCTTATTGCCCTTGTAAGTTATATCACCACAACATAGAACATAGAACCATGTAATATCGTGAATTTTAGACTATTAGTTGACTATAGGTATTAAGATACAGGTTTCAGTAAAATATAGCTAAATACACATATAATTACTACCGTAAAATTAGCCCACTTTGTCTCCAGGGGAAACATTGCCCAAAACTTGAATTTTAAATAAATTGGTTATTATAGAAAAAAATTACATTCTTATGGCGGCCTAACTATTTTTAGTATAAAATAGATTATGTGAGAAGCAACACCAAGTATGACTTTTGCGTCTATCTTCATCCAGTTGTTTGCTAGAGCTTCTTGAGTGAGGTTGGCTATTTGGCGGGCAAAATCTTGGCAAAATATAGACATAAATTTCTCAAAACAGGGTGGTATTAAATGAAAAAAAAACCCATGACCTGTAATAAAATGACAACAGTAGATTACATTGATAGTAGTTTTATTGGAAAAAGCTAATCAGAAAAAAAGTTATGGCTTTGGGCAATTTTATCCAGTACTTTAGCAAACGGACATTGAAAACATTGCCCATCATGAAAAATAGCCTACAGTTGTCACTTTCAAGTTTTACCACTTATGAAAATAGCGGTGGGTAATGTTTTTTTCAGTAAATTACGTTTTTATAACTCCGTTATTTTATTTTACGTGTACAAAATGTTCGGAACCAATAACTATACTCTCAATTGTCAGTTTCGTTGTCTGCTGCTTCGTTAGTGGGCTGATATTTATATCAATATAATATTATCTTGATTCCCATTCAAAAAAACGGTTTTATTATTATTGCATTAAAACAAATAATACATTTTGGACTGTTTTACTTCACTAGTATATTAATACTTTGAACAAAAGTTAAACGTCTTTAGTTAAGATATCTACTTAAAAGTGACAACCCTAGCATTTGCGAATTGCGTTAGTAGACCTTGTATGAAAAAGAGCGAAAACGGGTAGGTAACATTGCCCAACCAATTTACTCAAAATTGTTTATACTTATCCCTGAGTTATAAACATGAACTGGTAGAATTACCCAAAAACCTTCTGTGATCGTAGTATTATTGTCATACGAGCTATTTTTAAGCACTAAATTGAGGTGGGCAATGTTGGTCAAGAACGAGATTACTTTGCTCGCCTTCTATAGGTGCTTTCAGGACCAAAAGAACATTCGCTATTCTAACCTCCCACTCTACGAAATTCGATCGTTACACAAAACGTGATTGGTTGATTTCGTAGAGCGGGGGATAGAACAGCGAATGCTCGTTTGGTTTGCACGCACCTTAAAACGACAAAAACCTGATCTAAATGATGATCTAAAAATTATTTCTTCATGTGAGCCGATTCGTACGATCACAGTGCACATGCTGAGCAGAAAAAACTTCAAGGTTTCATATATTTTTTTGAGATATTTTAGGATTTCCGAAAAAAGCGGGCAATGTTGACTACTTAGTTTCACGGTACTATGAAAAAATGTAACATACAACCTTGTAATTATAATATTGCGGCAGCAAAATATTTGGCCAGCGTTGGGATCACGCAAAATAGGCACGTTAGATGTCGAGTTGCGGAAAATGGCGAGAATACAATATCAAAAAACCGGCCAAGACCATGTCGGGCCATGCTCAGTATAGGTTTCCGTAGTTATTCGAAAACGGCTGGGCCGATTACGTTCGAAATGGTTTTATTTTTAAACCCACAGCCCACCAAAGTTTTTATTCTACCACTTTGTTAGCTTAATTACCAAATTCTAGTACTAACGGCCACTGAGCTATGCTGCGGACAGACAGACGGACAGACGGACATGGCTAAACTATAAGGGTTTTTTGTTTACTACGAAACCCTAAAAATAACGCATGAGGAAAAAAACCGGCCAAGTGCATGTCGATCCATGCTCAGTATTAGCGTTCCGTAGTTGGTCGAAACTGGCTAGACCAATTATGTTCAGGATAGTTAGTATTATCTATCAGCATGCCTTAAGCCAAATATGTAAGATGTTTTTCATATTTTTCGAAATAGTGAATTTGGAAAAAACCTATACTCTTTTTGAAATACCTATTCACGGATACCCCACATTGTATTCACGTGTAGGGGAGGAACCCCAATAGTTTTTTTTTGGATATTTATTATTCGAGTTTGTCGGCTTAAGGGCTTGTCCATTAATCACGTCATACTGTATAGGGGGATGGGGGGGTCAAGAAAAAATCACCAATTATCACCATAGGGGAGGGGGGGGGGGGTCATCAGACAAATCACGTGTAATTTTTTGTTACTCTCGAATCTGCTGAACAGCATTATAGCCAGTAAAAAAATCTTTACTTTTTTATAAAATACTTTTTAAATACTAAGTTTTAAAACTTCGCGATCATTTAGCTCGTAGTTGGCAAACAAGTACGTAAATTCAAGTGTTATTAAAAGGACTACTTCAGTTGGCAAAAAAATACATGTGATATTGGCTAGGGGGGGGGGGGGTCCTGAAAATATCACCAAATATCACCATGGGGGCTGGGGGGGTTTAAAACATACCAAAATCGTATGACGTGATTAATGGACAAGCCCTAACTAATATGTATACCTACAACTAATTGCAAATGGTCACTGATCTAAGCAATGGGCGGACAGACAGACGGACTACCGCACGAAACGATAGATGAAGAGTGATAGAGCGCTGACACACTCTAGCACCATGCTAAGAAGAGTATGGTGACGGATAGATAGACGGACTAACGGACAGACAGACGGACATGGCGAAACTATAAGGGTTTTTAATTTTTTTATTTGAACTATGCCCGATCATAACAATTTTTTTTTAACGAAAAAAGTGTTAACGCTTTCACAGCCAGTAACAAAAAAGCTCGTTTAAATTTGAATTCTAAAATGTTATTAACAGAGTTCTTAATCACAATTGCGGAAATAACGCATAATTTATTTTTATTTTTTGTTACTGGACATTGTTTTTTTTTGTGTTTGTTAAGAATTATTTCTATTTCTAGACGGATCCAAGAATAGATGGATGGAAAGAAGGACTAACGAACAGATAGATAGACAGTCAGACGGACGGACGAACAGACAGACAGACTGACATGACGAAATTGTAAGGGTTCCTAATTTACTACGGAACCATAAGAAGTACTTACACCCAGAATAATTGAAAAGGCAATCATTTCAAGTAATATCCGGTTGAAATATGTTTCTTTGCAGAAATAAACGGGCAGACAGACGGACGGACAGACATACAGACCGACAGACAAACAAACAGACAGACAACGGATGGACAGATGAACAGACAGACAGACATACAGACACATAGACACACAGACAGACACTCAGATAGATAGACAGAAAGATCGACAGATGAACAGACAGACAGACAGACAGACAAACAGAAAGATCGACAGATGAACAGACAGACGGCAGACCGTCAGACAGACAGACAAACAGACAGACAGACGGAGATGGCGAAAATGTAAGGGTTCCTAATTTACTACAGAACCGTAAAAAGTAATTACAGCCAGAATAATTGAAAAGGCAACCATTTTAAATAATATCCGGTCGAAATATGTTTCTTTGCAGAAATAAACGGTTGGAAAGATGGACGGACAGACATACAGACCGACAGACAAACAGACATACAAACACACAGACAGACAGATAGACAAACAGACGGATGGACAGATGAACAGACAAACAGACATACAGACAGACATAGACGGATAGACAGAAAGATCGACGGATGAACAGACAAACAGACAGACAGACGGAAAGATCGACAGATGAACAGACAGACAGACAGACAGACAGACAGACAGACGGACGGAAAGATCGACAGATGAACAGACAGACAGACGGACAGACCGTCAGACAGACAGACAGACAGACGGACGGAAAGATCGACAGATGAACAGACAGACAGATGGACAGACCATCAGATAGACAGACAGACAGACAGAGGGATGAACAGATGAACAGACAGACATACATACAGACTGACAGACATTTCAAGTAATATCCGGTCGAAATATGTTTCTTTGCAGAAATAAACGGGCAGACAGACGGACGGACAGACAGACAGACAGACCGACAGACAAACAGACAGACAACGGATAGACAGATGAACAGACAGACATACAGACAGACAGACGGACATGGCGAAAATGTAAGGGTTCCTAATTTACTACAGAACCGTAAAAAGTGTTTACAGCCAGAATAATTGAAAAGGCAACAATTTTAAATAATATCCGGTCGAAATATGTTTCTTTGCAGAAATAAACGGGCAGACAGACGGACGGACAGACAGACAGACAGACAGACCGACAGACAAACAGACAGACAACGGATAGACAGATGAACAGACAGACAGACAGACATACAGACAGACAGACGGACATGGCGAAAATGTAAGGGTTCCTAATTTACTACAGAACCGTAAAAAGTACTTACAGCCAGAATAATTGAAAAGGCAACAATTTTAAATAATATCCGGTTGAAATATGTTTCTTTGCAGAAATAAACGGTTTAACAGACGGACGGACAGACATACAGACCGACAGACAAACAGACATACAAACACACAGACAGACAGACAGACAGATAGACAAACAGACGGATGGACAGATGAACAGACAGACAGACATTCACACAGACAGATAGACAGACACACAGGCAGATAGACAGAAAGATCGACGGATGAACAGACAAACAGACAGACAGACGGACAGACCGTCAGACAGACAGGCAGACAGACGGGCGGAAAGATCGACAGATGAACAGACAGACAGACGGACAGACCGTCAGACAGACAGACAGACAAACAGACAGACAGAGGGATGAACAGATGAACAGACAGACATACATACAGACAGACAGACATTTCAAGTAATATCCGGTCGAAATATGTTTCTTTGCAGAAATAAACGAGCAGACAGACGGACGCACAGACAGACAGACCGACAGACAAACAGACAGACAACGGATGGACAGAACGGAAAGATCGACAGATGAACAGACAGACAGACATACAGACAGACAGAAGGACATGGCGAGAATGTAAGGGTACCTAATTTACTACAGAACCCTAAAAATATCTTACAGCCAGAATAATTGAAAAGGCAACCATTTCAAGTAATAACCGGTCGATATATGTTTCTTTGCGGAAACAAGCGGACGGACAGACGGACGTACAGATAGTCAGTCCGTTCAGATAGACAGACACACAGACAGAGAGACAAACAGACAGACAGAAAGATCGGCAGATGAACAGACAGACAGACTGACAGACCGCCAGACAGACAGACTTACAAACAGACAGACAGACAGACATACAGACAGACAGAGGGATGGATGCAAAATGCAAGGGTTCCTAATTTACTACAGAATCCTAAAAAGTACTTACACCCAGAATAATTGAGAAAGCAATAATTTGGAGGAAACAAACGGACGGACAGACAGACATACAGACAGACAGACAAACAGACTGACAGACAGACAAACATACAGACAGACATACAGACAGACAGGTGGATGCACATGGCGAATCTGTGACGGTTTCTAATTTACTACAGAACCCTAAGAAATAAACCCAGAATAATTGTAAAAGCAATAATTTCGAATACTATCTGGTCGAAACACGTTTCTTTGCGGAAACAAACGACCGTATAGACAGACGGACAAACAATCAGACATACAGAGAAAAAACTGGCCAAGTGCGAGTCGGACTCGCGCGCGAAGGGTTCCGTACCATTATCAATTTATTATTAAAAATATACAATTAAATCAACCTACCTCAAAAACTAAAAGAGATAATTAAATCAAACCAAAAATCGTTGATAAGGTTTATTAATGTGCATAACATATATTTTTTTTAGAATTTTATATCGCGTAGTTTAAAAAATAGAGGGGGGAACACATTTTTCAGACTTTGAGAGCTGATATCTCGAAAACGATTTGCTTAAATTTAAATAAGATTTATAAACCTTCATATAATTTTCAAAGACCTTTCTATTAATACCCCACACGCTTATACACAACTAAAAAAAAAATTCTATCCCTCAGTTACATGTATGGAGGGCCCCCACCCCAATGGTTTTTTTACAATTTAGTATCATAATCCTGTAGCGGTTCATACAACACATATCCTTACCAAATTTCGTTACTGTAGCATTTATAGTTTCCGAGTAAGTCAGCTGTGACAGACGGACAGACGGACAGACGTACATGACGAATCTATAAGGGTTCCGTTTTTGCCATTTTGGCTACGGAACCCTAAAAAAGAGTTGTAGATATTTGCCACTAATTCCTACCAATATTTGCCGTGTGGTGACGGCAGTAAGAATATATTTTGTCACCACCCCAACTCCTCCTGTGGGTGTCGTAAGAGTCGACTAAGGGCAATAATAGTCAGTGACACTTCAATAAGTGTCACTGACTATTATTTGATAAAAGATTGATGATGGGCAGCAGAGTCATCATAGTGGACATACTACTGCGATCGCCAATCCGCTTGCCCAGCGTGGCGATTATGGGTATTTACCTCCTAATGCGCCTATACGCATAGTAAATAGGAGAGGCCTACGTCCAGCAGTGGACTATCATAGGCTGATGATGATGATGATGTGCGTCTCAAAACTTGCGGCAATAACTTGCAAGTGTAAACTCAGCTTTGTGTCTTTTCAAAAGGGCTTATTTCTACTCTGGCAATAAGGATTATTTTTTCTATATTTCCATAAGAGAAATTATCTCTATTGACAAAGTGGAAATAAGCCCTTTTGAGAAGACATTCCACAGTTACGATAATTATAATGAATTCATAACAAAACAACATACGTAATTGTGGGACAAAGTCATTTTGCGTCCGGCGGAATGTAGCCAGCAACGCCATATTGCTAGTTGTGCTAAGCTCACCTGACGCCAATAGAACGCGACTGCATCGGGGTTCCATTAAGGGAAATAATAGGAACTGCAACTGTCTTCTTGAGCAATTCACGTATCGTACCTATCACTATGTTGACTATTCAAGACGAGTGGTATGCACCCATAACTGCGTAGGTATTAGGAGTATGAATGCAATAAGTGCAGGTTATAGTAAGTATATATATTTATTTCCTATGTCCTAAGATGGACTAACCCAAAAAACATTTAAAAATGTGTATATATGAATTAGACTAAGCTTACTTATTTTAATTAATTTTTCTATATCAACATTGTTTCTTTCTTCTTTTTTCTAATTTACATGTAATTATTTGCAAATTCTATGGTTTGGGAAATAAAAGGCTTTATTATTATTATTATTATTATATTTATTTACCAAGGAGCCGAGCCGATATTACAAGACAGGTGCCGGTAGTAGACCAACATCGGGCGTCTTACTCCTCCGTCTTACCTCCTTCTCATTAAACTCTAAAATTAACATAGAAAGAAATATCTACTAATTAGAAAGTTCACAAACTTACCATTATAAACATGTTAGATTATTGGAATTCAGCTTAACTTAATACTCAAAACTTAATTTTAATGATAAAATTCAGTATGAACATTATGTCGGAAAAAACATTGACAGCCCAGTCAACAACACGTTGTCAGGTAACCAATTTCCAGGCAAGTTCCCGTCGACGGCGCTAGGAGGCGCCAGAATTGCTAGCACATATTGCATCCTTTCACTTAATTCAATTTAAACCTTTTTCATCATGCGGCCAATACCACACGTCAAACCTAAATGGCTAGTCAAATGAAATAAAAATACGAACTATATTCGCGTGGAAAAGAGAGAGCGAGTGGCGGCATGTTTACGTCATCGCGAACAGTTTAATAATGGTTCACGGAACTTTATTTTTCGTTCATCTCTAGTAACGGTAACCAGAAAAGTTTTGTTCTTTCATATAAATCATATAATGTTCTTGTCAAAACCGTTATGTCAAAGAACGGAATTTTTCCGTTCATCTTGAATATTGTGAACCAGAAATATTGTGTTCATCTACAAAACCTTTATCGTAGTTAACCGTTACTAATACGAACGGAATTAATAACGGTTAAAGAACAATATGAAATGGTTAATCGAGAACGGTTCCGATCCCTGACTCCCGCTACGCATGCAAGCAATGCGCTTAGACAGCAAGTGTGATGAAAAAGTTCTTCACGCCGTGCACCGGCGATTTTTTTCTCATAGGCTCCACGTGGAGTGATCAGTGCTCCAGGGTTTCATAATAAAAACGTTTATTAAAAGTCGCCATTATTTCGATTGTTTCGCGTAATGGCCCACACTCATTTATTTCTTATTTGGGAAATGGTATAGGTTTTCGAGCGACGCCTGGATGACTATACTATAAAATAAAACAACCAGTCAATTTTCTAACTCAAAAGAGCGATTTATTATTATCCTAGCACTTATTATAAATAAAATTAAGGCTAGCATTCAGTTCACATTACCACTAGTATAGTAATGTTAGAACGATTTAGTAATTTGTGCACTTCACAAAAGCCTTGATGTTTCGTGCTTTTACACTGATTTTATGAAGCCATGGGTCCCGATTCATAAAAATACAAGGTGTAGTATAATTTACATGTAATATTCTTGATTTTATGATTTTATTTTGTATATTTTTGAAGCGGATTGCGGGCTTTCAGTGAAGTGCAGTCAGTAAGCGTCACTACTCTCCATATAACCGTCGACTAAAGAATGCGTAAAAGGCGCAACGCGCTGTATTGTCACAACATATACCATAGCTATTTCTGGCGACGCCTAAGAGAGACCTTAGTGCGACTACATTTTTCTACAATGGTGTTATATAAGCTCTTTGAAGAGAATTTATTTCGCTTTTACCGTGTTCTTTTAGGATTTTTTTTATCGCGCTAAGATCCTTCTATGTGTGTCGCCGTTTCAAATACATAGAAGACAGACAAATTAACACTAGACGCGTAAATTAGTGAAAAATAATTAAGTCTCACCTTTGATTGTTGGAGAGTAAAATATGCAACGTGAAAAACTGCTTATTGTGTCATTTATGTCCTACTTTACGCGTCTAAGTATACATTTGTCTACAGAATGTAAGAAAAAGCGCAGGTCTTACGGGTTACTCATAATCGCTATACTACAGGTGTTAAGCGATATTCACAAACTCATGTCGGATCTACACGGTAACTACCTAAGTATTCGAATTTTAAACAAGTTGATATCTTACCCAAGTTGTATATTAACCCTTCAAACGTCAAACTTTTTAAAATGCGTCGTGTCTACCGTCGATCAAAGGGTTAATTCTTAAACAAATATAATATTACGTGCACTTACTTGCATTAATTAATTAAATAAGAATTATCTTTGTAACACATGAATAATCCTTAAATCTGTCTTGCACTTCGATTCGAAAGGCAACATTAAGTGTAACCACTAACTAGTGAATTCAAATTGTACAAAAACTAAATTTCATAGTCGTAAGCTTATGATCGCTACGTTTACAAACTTACATTATTTTTACAACACTCCCGGGACAGGGTTTATTATAGAACATACCTACGCTACATTCAAGCCACACCCAATGTGCTGCGTCGCGGTAGCAGTAAGGCAGGGATTACACCAGAGAGTTCATACGTAAATTTATAGTAAGGAATGATAGTGATTTTCACCTCTCATTCCTTAGTATATCTCCGTCCGTCCTTACTTGCGTAAGAAAAGAAATCTCAGGTGTATACGCGGCCTAATAAACTGCGATAATGCCTAATATAATGCGCTGTCCTACTTTTGCAGTTCAATAAAGTGATTTCCTATCTTTGAACGATTTTGATACCAAACAGGCAATATACTAATATTTCTTTACGTTTGTATTTATAATCTTACGCAACCCAACCACATTTGATGTGCCCAGTCTTAAGCCGATTGCATTAGAGATGTTCCAATGACATAAAGGGCTATCTTCTAAACGTTTATCCATCAAACATCTATAACACAACCAGCTGTATTCAGAAACTACGTTCGAAAATTCTACTTCTATTTCGTCAGATTTCGAAAAGTCCAAAACAACATCCGACGCAACCTAAAGGTACTTTTTACACAAAAAGCGATAGTTGAATCGTGTGCCAGCAGGTTTGGGACTTAATTACATTTACTATATAAATGGCATGTCTAATCACTCGAGTGATAACTGTTATATCGCCAGTTTACAACCAATAAGTATATATATTTGTAGGAACCAATACAAACGCACATGTATATGTACAATTGTATATAGAGAACAATAAATAAATAAAATAAATAAATAAATCTTCGAGTTAGCATTACGGTAATACTGCCAAAGCTTATGTTATTTCTAATACTTTTTTTTTAAACCCGAGAACTGGATGGATACACTAGTAAGGGTCAAGTAATATTTTAGATTTTTAGAAAACTAAAAAGATACAATTCTAAACAAAATTATAAGCCTGAACTAACCACGTGCATGTGTAGTTTTATTCTTCTTTATATATCATGATGGTGGCCAGTAAGCATAATCTGTATAAAAACTAGGGATTTCATTAGTTATAATCACTTTGGTACGAAATAATACATATAAATCATTTTCCTCGCGTTATGGTTTTATTGTTGAATTTGTCCAAACTCCATAGTAAGATCAAATATAAAGATAGTTCAATGTTGGTAGTAAACTGACGAAATAACTAAGTTTAACCTGTAAATGAGACCAATGACAGTGCAGGGTCCAAACCGCCCTACGGCTATTTTCTACCGCTATGGCTCTTAGGTATACAAGCAACCCACACTACAAATCAACATAAATTACTTAACGTTACAAAATAATCAGTATTTACAATTATAGAACTTAGGTTACGATACAATGCCGATAGTCATAGCTGCTTTGTAATTAACTTAAGTCTTGCCAGAGACGAAAAGAGATAAAGACTGGAAAATTAATTTAAATTTTCACTTCATTGGCGTCACTTAGGTATCTCAAATTACATGACTGTATTGAATCTCGCAGTAACAACCATGTGTCATTGTGAGTCTTTGTCTTGAGTTTGTCTCTGGTCGATCGTAGATGTCATAGGTTGATATATTTCAGTAGTAATAATAGAATATTTGTCTATAGAACTTGAGTCAGCCTCAGTATACACAAAATATAAGTAAAATGTCTATTGCTGTACTGTATCCATTATAATCATTCCTATATAATCCATTCATAATCATTTTAAAATAAAATACAGAGCAATGTACAAAGCACTTTAAATACTTTTTTTGTAGTTTCTCACATTTTCTCTGCATTATTA
>JALPQI010020894.1:0-15326 GCA_025490895.1 Thaumatotibia leucotreta
TAAAAAAAAAAAAACAAATGAGTATCTTGTGACACCTTAACCTTACACAAATCAACCTAGTCCCACGGTAAGCACAAATTAAGGGTTGTGATGTGGGTACCAAGCGACGATATATTTATATTTTTTTTTTTTTCGTCATAATAATTATAATTTTATTACCCTATTATATATAGGTAAGAATTCTCAAGTTACCTATTGTTTATAACGTGACGTCATTTAAAAAAACAATTAGACATTGTGTTTGTAAAAAAAAAATATTGTGTCCACGAGCATGAGGGTCGCATAGACTGTTTTGTTTTGTACGGATAAGCGAGCTGGTATTTTTCCAAATTACGTATGTTTTCTGCGCGATTTCTTGTTGGCTCGGGCGACTTGAAGACGATTTATTTCAAAAAACACAAGAAATTGTATTATTACAGTAAACAAAAATTATAAATAAAAAAGTTGTCCCAGGTCTCCTGCTGGGGAGGTAGAGTGCCCAGAAGGCTGGCCACATTACCGCGTTGGACTGTTATGCTGAGTCTTTGCGCAATCTTTACGCGAAATACTGACCTGCCCCCTGGTCACCCGACGCCTCTATAAGGCGCTTGGAAATGTCCTGACTCCAAACGCCGCAAAGATGTAGCTGCTACCGAGGGCAGCATATTTGCGACGCTTGAGGTCTTCAGCTAAAGATGCCGCCGCAGGGCCGCAACAGCACATTTTTTTTTTAAATTTTTGTGCACCAGCACTAACCTTAGACAGCTTTTTTTTAGGTAGATACATATATCGATACTTAAAGCTTAAATACATAGACAGCCATGAACAAGGAACAAATATTTGTGATTGTGATAAATACATACACAAAATAATGCCCTCGCCAGGATTCGAAACCGAAATCTCTAGCTTTGTAGGCAGGGTCGCTAACAACTAGGCTACGTAGGCTGATTTAAGTAGCAATATCTGAAATAATTATAAATTACATAGTGCATTACGACACAAGTACGATTAAATCGACACGAGTTACGAATTTCGTTTTTGCACGTGTCTCGTACGACGTGTTTTTAGTGCGGGTGGCCCTCCCAAGTTTTGGACCTGACGTAAAATGACACACTTCTCGCACTAGAGCCTAAAAAAGGCACCATCTGTAGGTACTAAAAAATACAAATTATAATTTATAATATCATGCCAATCTATAACACAGAATATTCCTTATCTTAATAGTAGTTTATCTCGTTTGATGAGTCATGACGTCAAGTATCTGGACTTTGGACTGGACCATGGACCAAGATTGGATTCCACCGCGGATGTTTATGTATACTTTTGGGCTCAAAACATATTATTCGTTTCAAGGTCATTGGTTCCGCGAACGATAATGCCTCCCTGTCACACTAACGTATTAATGAGGGGTTTCGTCATTTTTTCTGCCGGCGCTAGAGTAGGCGACTGGTCCACACAGCTGTCAGATTCATACTATTCATAGGCACCTGGACCTAAAATATTGAAATTCTATTTTATTTGGAAGACTATTGATTTTGTAATGGATTACCACTAATACACGGTCGTCGAACTGATGACTGAGCTATATAAAGCAGGCGCGCAAAGTCACTGGTAATCAAAATAATTACTATAGACTTTGTTCATTTCATGGGAATTGACTTGGAACTATTTTATTTATTTATTTTAGAAAACAATATTCCTAAAGTAATGGTTTTCAGAATAAATAAACCTATAAATATATTGAAAATTAAATGCGCGTATTTAATTCGTCAAAACTCTCGCTCAGTGCTGCCATCTCACCTCCCCATAGCGGCAGAAACAGTATGAAAAACCCTCATTTGCAAGTGAAATAGGGCTTGTCCATTAATCACGTCATACGATTTTGGCCTATTTTGGACTCCTCCCTCCCCCATGGTGATATTTAGTGATAATTTCAGCCCATAGAGGCAACTGTGAGGCAACATGTCAATCGTGAATTCTGAACATGATAATGATATTAATGATAATGTAATCTCTGCAGTTTATTTTTAGTAACTATAATCTAATACACGCTTGTAATTTGTAGATGAGTCTCTTTTGACAGTAAGAAATATTTCAATTCTAGATAAACGTAAATTTAAACATTTTAGAGTGGTGAGCGGAAATAGTACCAGATTATAAAACTAGATGGCGTTGTATAGAATCCTACTGATCCTGCACTGGCAAAAGTCGTTTCTTTTATTTATTTATTTTATTACGTATGTTAAGGATTCCGTAGTCAAATTTCCAAAACGGAACCCTTATAAGATTTATCATCATGTTCGTCTGTGACAGAACATTTACTCGGAAACTATAAGCACAAGGCTTTTAATGACTCGTGTTAGTATTCCGCTTACCGACCGTGATGCATATATTATAATGTTTTTCATCAAATCATCACACTTGCGGACTAAAAATAAGTTTTAAGACAAACGATTATTCTATGACGTACTGACATTTCTATTACTCCCTACTAGGGAATTTTACTTTTCTATTACTCCCGCTATGCATGCAAGCAATGGCGCGCTTAGATAGCAAGTGTGATACAAGTACTACACTTAATGACCTAGGTTGGAAATTAAACTCATTTTTAATACCAGGTTTGTTTACATTGTTCGTTACTGCTTTAAAAACGGAGCAGGTATATATGATACTATGACAAATGTTATAATTACATGTATAATAGCTGCTATTTACTCATTTGTCAGCCTCCGTAGCCTACTTGGTTGTGACCCTGCCTACGAAGCTGGAGGTTCCGGGTTCGAATCCCGGCGAGGACATTATTTGAATATTTATTTATCACAAATACTTGTTCCTTGTTCGTGGCTATCTATGTATTTAAGTATCTATTTATTATATAGGTATATTGTCGCCTGGTCCTGGTACCCACATCACAAACCTTAATTAAGTTTACCGTGGGACTAGGTCGATTTGTGTAAGATGTCCCAAGATATTTATATAATTTTTTATTTATTATAATTTGTTTGTTACATTCTCTAGAAGTCTAGACACTTCTCATAAATAACGTTTCTTTATTTAGTTGCCAAAACGAGTAAGATAACTAAGATAAGACTATCTTTTCAATGACATGCAATTTTTGCACAGTCCAAAGTACAGATAGATATGATACGACATCTCAGAATCGCTATTTGCTAGTTTTCGATCTAATTTGTATTGCTATTGTGGTTTACAGAATATGAAACCGGCCGCAAACTATGAAGATTTCAAGAATATTATGTAAGCAGTCTAAAACGTACGTATCTGATTTTGTATTCATTATTAATTAAGGAAATATCAACGATAGTCGATAAGTCGATAACATGTGATAATGACAAATTAGTAATGACAACACACTTGTATCGTACGTTAAAAGTATTGTTTATGGTTTACGGGTGACAAGACTGGCCTACTACCGCGAAAAAAAATTGAAATTTGGAAATATCGAAGATTTTTCTCTGTCACTCAAACGAAGACGTCATTAGAGTGAGTGTGACAAATTTACGAATTTCGTTTTTCGCGGTAGGGCCGCAGACAAGTATTGTTTTAAAGTTTTTTTTTAAATGCAAAACTTTTTTTGGATCTTTTTCAAATTTATACAGAATGCGCCGTATTTTTTGTGTTTATTCTTTTTTATTTCGATCAATATGGTTTAGCCGATATTCTATAGTTGCAATTTCCAAGAATGAACTTTGACAGTTATACATAGATTAATCTTTATTAATATGAGGATATGAGGGTAAGACTCACCATTTTTCCGATAGTTTTAACGTCATATATATAAGGCTCATTAAATTTCTATACTGTCAAATGTTCATTCTTAGAAATCGGCAACATATAATGCCGCAAAAGTAAGGAAGGCGGTAAATTAAAATTTTCAATGTGTAGACGACTTTTCGCGCCTACATTTTTTGAAGTTTCATCTTTATTATTTATTATATATATGAACGATATTTTCTCACTCAGTGCTTCTGTGGGTGACCTCATATGTTATGCTGATGACACTGTTGCCTTATTCTATGGTGATTCATGGCAGGAGACAATTCACAGAGCCGAAACAGGTATAAATATCCTAAAACACTGGCTCGACATCAACTTGCTCTCCCTTAACATCGAAAAAACTAAATACATATGCTTTCACAAAACCAAGGCTTCTCAGCCAGCACACTCTACGGAGTTACACATCAATAATTTATTTGTTATATCAATGGCAAAGGGCCCCAATAACTCGATCAGCCGTGCAGAGTCTGTGCGTTACTTGGGCGTTGATATTGATCAATATTTTTTCGTTTAAGCCACATGTAGCATCTCTTTCTCAACGCGTCAGAAAACTTGCCTATGTTATGCGCCTACTCCGTAACTCTGCTGATCAACGGGTGCTTAGGTTAGTATATGTTAGGTACATTGTGTCAGTCTATATTAGGATATTGTATATTGGCTTGGGGCGGGACTACTACCTCAACAATGCTCAATTTAGAAAGAGCACAGAGATCGGTGTTGAAAACTATGTCCATGAAACCTTCGCGATTTCCAACAGCCCAACTACTTTCAGAAACCAGGGTACTCTCCGTCCGTCAATTGTTTGTCTACAGAGTAGCTACGTCAATGCACCGACGCACACTAAATTCCCCCGGTTTCAAATCTCTACTGTGTAAAAGGATCTTTCGCGTCCCACAAAATAAGACAAAAACGGCATATGCCCAGCGTTTTCCCCAATTCATTCATCCATATCTTTATAATTATATTATGAAACTTTTACAAGTACAGCACACGTCGCTCAAAGAATTTCAATCTGTTGTCCATAAATGGTTAGCCCACAGACAACATAACCTAAAGACGTAGCTTTAGACAATTATTTCATTTAAACCGATGCTGCCAAAAATGCTGAGGTGCGGGCGGCGTAACATGAGCTAACTGTGTTGTGATTCGTCGTTTCAAGGTCAATGAGTTGTAAAACAAAAATGTCCGCCGGTCGCTAGTGATTTCCGAATATCGATAAAAGTATCGATGGTTACAATGTCTATCGCTTTCACAATTCGATATTTGTCAGTGACTTACCGACAAAACCGTAACTCCATATCCGTACTAATGCATACCATAAATGCGAAAGTATGTCTGTCAGTTTACTGAGTCTACACGCTTAAATCGCTAAACCAATTTTGATGAAATTTTGAATGGAGATTATTTAAGACCCGGGAAAGGACATACGATATTTCATTCATCATCATCATTATCATCATCATCCCCGCAGATGAAGACATATTATGATACTAGCTTATGATGCTAGCTTGAAATGCATTTTATATAAAAAAAAATGTACTGTCTGTCTGCTGTGTCTTCATCTTCACATTTAAACCGGTTTTGATGAAATTCAAGATTCAAGATTCAAAATTTGGAATGGAGATAGTTTAAGACCCGGGAAAGGACAAAGGATAGTTATTTTATCATCATCATCCACGCAGACAAAGTTGCGGTCAAATATTAATATCACAATATATCTTTTCTGAGACAATAAATAAAACAATTTTATAAAATATACTTTTATTTGTACAATCATTAACTCGTAGTTAAAAATTTAAGTTAAAGATTAAGTTAAAGTTACCAAAAAACTACCATTAAAATACGTTGCATATAAAATTCGTATATTATTCGTTTTTGTTAATTTGAAATATTCCGGTTTAAAGTGTCGAGAACATATCACACTGCTAGGAGCAGGAAACCAATCATGTGACCGTTTTGTAGCATTCATCCACATTTCTTTCATGTTTGGGCATTTAGAGAAGATACACAATATTATTTAACATAATAGTATTTTGAAAATTATACTTTTACACTTTACACTAAACCAGAATTTATTTGAGGATAATTGAATATAATCGTAATAATCTTATCGATAGTAAGTAGACTGCAGGCATAGACATCACTAGTTCGGATACGGAGACTCCACCGCAGAGTGTTGCTTGGTACGATTGAGAATAAAGATTTTAATTTATCTTTAGTTACCTTATCGATAGTAAACAAACATACTCTACGGTCATCCCTAGTTCAGACCGCCTACCTGCTCGTTACGCTAGACTAGGAGGGAGTTATACTTCGTGCAAAGTATTAGAAAGAGACTTTGTAAAAAGACATCAACGAGTGCACTAGATTTTATGCTTAAACAATATTTGATTTTAATTGAAATTTATAAAAAATTGCTCACTTGTGAAACGAAATACCATCTTTTTGCACACTAGATGTTTTTGTATTCTTGCTACACAATTTCACGCAACAGTAATGCATTTTGCATGACGTAAATCACGTTAAAACTTTCGTAATTATCTCATGAACGCCGGCCGCAGACTGAAGTTAGCAATGGAGGCGTGGCTCTAATATGGAGTGAATTCACCGTATGCGTGACAGAGGGGGTCGCCCGGCTATGCTACGTCTTGAGGTTATGTTGTCTGTGGGTTAGCCTCTTTGTCTTATAAGGCTACTGAGGATGTTTTGAAACCTTTGCAGTAAAATTCATTTCTTTCACACATACACACACACGCTCACACACACACACACACTACACAAACACGCACATATGTGTATGTGCACAATCACACGCACTCGCATACTGCTTTATTTTAGAATTAGTATACTTTCCTTAACAGTAATTTTGATATTTATTACCACTGTCGTATATTACCTGTTATATCTGTATCACCTTGTTGTTAAATCACCTGTAAATTTACCACAGTCCTCACGACACAGGCTAGACCTAGTGTGAGGGCTACTGATAATCTAATTGTAATATTTCTAAGTTAAGACATAAGCAAATTGTTAACCCTTAATCTGATAAATGTGATTGTCAAAATAAATAAATTTCGTATTTCGTATCTTTTACCAGCGTGCAGCGGCCCTACCGCGAAAATCGAAATTCGGAAATTTCGAGGATTTGTCTCTCTCACTCTAATGACGCGTTCGTTTGAGTAACAGAAAAATCCTCACAATTTACGATTTTCGATTTTCGCGGTAGTAGGCCGCCCTTTTACTGTGTGATATTGATGGACAAAGTTTAAAAGAGCGCCATCTATGATTAGCTTTACCCTGCTTATACTTAATTAATATTGAATGTTAATATTTATAATATTTTGTGTCATAAATTATAATTACAGGTCCTTAAGAGCAGTCATGCAGTTATCAGAAAAAGAAATAACTATACAAGCGCCATGGGGACAACTTAGAGGTAACGTTTCTACGTTTTACAAGCTTTTATTTCATTTAATGCCACGATTCGATATTAGAAAATCCTATATAGGGAACATACCCATACTACGTGACCTGTTTAGGGGGGGGGGGTCCTTCAAGGTACCACTCTTGGTCACCCGGGGGAGGGGGGGGGGGTATGGCATCTTGTCACGTGACTAGTATATTTCGAGATTATTTTGTAATAATGTAATTTAAATGGGATTTACACGCCACCGTTGCTTGTTCCCATCACTACATTGTAGACTAAACGTACAATTTACAAATTAACTTACGCCTGGCCTGGGTCGCGTTTTATAAAGTTACTTTATAAAACGCGACCCTGTACTCTTGCAGTACCTACGCGTTTTCATAGACCAAATATTACCACGTGAAAACTCTAGGGGGGGGGGTTGTCTTGGCATATACTACGCTTGGTCACTAGGGGGAGGGGGGGGGGTCAAAAAACGCTTAAAAAAGGGTCACGTAGTATGGGTATGTTCCCTAACCATAAATAAAGATAAAGATATATTAAGCCTGTATACAACGTGTTACACGAGCCTCTGAAAACCTTGAAAACGGGGTTCGTTGGTAGGGTATACTGAACGACTTCTATTATGGAGCTAACACAGACATATAAAAAAACCGGCCAAGTGCGAGTCGGACTCGCGCGGGAAGGGTTCCGTACCATTATCAATTTATTATTTAAAAAATACAGTTTAATCACCCTACCTCAAAAACTATAGGAGATAATTTAATCAAACCAAAAATCGTTGATAGAGTTTATTAATGTGCATAACATATATTTTTTTTAGAATTTTATATCGCTTAGTTTAAAAAATAGAGGGGGGGGACACATTTTTCATACTTTGAGAGCTGATATCTCGAAAACGATATGCTTAAATAACAAAAAGATGTATAAACCTTCATATCATTTTCAAAGACCTTTCTATTAATACCCCACACGCTTATATACAACAAAAAAAAATGTTCTATCCCTCAGTTACATGTATGGAGGGCCCCCACCCCAATGTTTTTTTTTACAATTTAGTATCATAATCCTGTAGCGGTTTATCCTCCTGCCTACATCTGTCCTATCCAAAGGACATAAGCCACAGTCAATTTTTTTACTCTATCTCAATTACACAAATTCCCGATTTGATTTGGCAAATTTTGACGTAATTTAGGCACGAGGTTATACAACACATATCCTTACAAAATTTCGTTACTGTAGCATTTATAGTTTCCGAGTAAATCGGCTGTGACAGACGGACAGACGGACAGACGGACATGACGAATCTATAAGGGTTCCGTTTTTGCCATTTTGGCTACGGAACCCTAAAAATGGATCTTTCGTACAAAATGTCGTGATCGATCAGTCAAAATGTATGAAAAAGACATTTTTTTTAGATTACGTGATTGGCCCCATAGTAAAAGTTAATCCGCCAAATCACCCTGTTCAAGGTTTTCAGTGGCTCGTGTAGCACCCTGTATACGAGTAAACAGGGTGAATATTTAATGCGGCCGATTCTCGCGACCGTTTATAAATATATCATATAAATCATGAGCACTAGATGGCGTTACGCTGTGGTTTATTATGAACACTAGATGGCGTTAGTTGAACCAATTAAGAGACACGTTTCCATTATTAAGAGTGTAAATGATTATTGTAAATTGATCAAGCTCATAAATCATCATCTATTGGAACATTTGGAATACCTAGACTATCTGTTTATTCATTTAAAATAAGTCGATGTTAATTTTTAGATTTAATAAATTCTCATTTGACAATTTCGATTTTTTTATAGAGTATGGCTGCTTCTTACATATTTTACGGAGTTAGGCCGGCCTTATACATCCGGAAGCATAATGAATTCATATTATGAATACTTACTCTGATTCCGGAATTCCGGATGTATAAGGCGGGCCTAAGAGTATTATTTCATATTCTGATTCCGGATGTAAGCCGGCCTTAAGCCTCCGTATTCTGAACTAGGTTAAAAACCAGTGTCTTGGGAGTACTCGCGAGGTTTTCGTCAATGGGTAAAGTAGAGCAGCGCGCTCGCTACAATAACTAAAAGGTGCATGCAGACCAAACGAGCATTCGCAATTCTATCCCCCACTCTACGAAATCGTCATATCACGTTTCGTGTAACGTACGAATTTCGTAGAGTAGGGGGTTAGAATAGCGAATGCTCGTTTGGTCTGCACCTTAAGATCGAGCGCGATAGAATGCCAACTCATAGTACTAAGAAAAAAACCCTTATTCATAAAAGTGTGCTGATTTAGCAAGCCGCTAAGTATTGTTTGTCCCTTTCGGTCTTATCAAAATGTTCATAAGGGCGAAAGGGACAATTGTGTTAAGTTAGTAGACGTTTATGGATAAGGGAGATAATTAGCATTTCTACGAGCAGGACTTTCATGGGGCGACTCCAAGTCTCCGCCAGTGTTCCTATGTCACGGGCGAATGGACGCCTGCTCCGGATTCCGTCCACTAGTGAAACTCCTGCCACGATTCCACTACGTAGCTGTGGACCTGCCTGGGAATGGCCAGTGAGTACTCTGGTGCTGTGTAACAATAAAACTCAGGGGTAGACTTTGAATAAGAAGTAATTTATACATGACTGTTGTGCGCTATTAAACATCTCTCTCAAGAGCGCGATAAAAGCTCCGTCTCCCTCGAGTGACATATGACATCTAGTCTAGGCAATGCCTGTCACGTGGCGACCAGATTCGGTTTTAAAGGAAGTGATTTACATTTTGTTTTACTTCGATTACCTACAGCCGTTGCTAACATTCACTTTACAAAAATTATGATACTAAAGATTTATTGAAAGATGAGCGAGACTAATTAGACTAATACTTATATCTATTGAGTAAACAATATCTATCTGTATGTTTGTGTGTTAGGAAGTGTACGTGTGAGTGGGAACGTGTGTGAGTGGGTGAAAGAAATGCAAAAAACGCTTTCAAGAAATGCTACCTATATATCTTTAGTGCGGGTGGGGATGTGTCTTATCTTCTATTTAAGTACGTACGTAGGTAGTATCTAAACATATACAGTGTATACCTATAGTAAGATTTTATGATCATAATAATATGCTTACATCGCTGTGAGTGATATGACGCAATTGCACCACGCATAAACCTACACAGGTTTCTATAGTCCATCATAAATAGGCTACTTGACCCATTTTTAAAGTTTGTCGTATATTATTAATCAATATCTGATTAACGGAAAAAATATAAATATATTTATTCACGACCTAGAAAATCGCAAAATTATAACTTAAAATTTAAACTTTCGTAACCGCGCGAAAACGACACTAGCCATGTTAATGCTTAGATTATCTGTGGTGTGACGTCACTCAAACCGAAAACAAACATTTACATGTCAATTATGTTATGTTAATGTCACAGCAAAGCTACATGCCTTCACGTTCATGGCGAATTTCACTCGTATAAGATTCGACATGAAGTTAGTTTAAGATCCTATGACGTCACATCATGGCCGACACCGTTTTCAGAGTACGAAATTAAAAAAAATGAAACAAATTTTTCAATGAAAAATATGTACCCATCAAACACTTTTAATACACCGTAATCGAAAAATATTGATCATTTCAATAAATACTACAGAAAATAATAATTCTTTGCACTAAATTTGATATGAGTCAAGTAGCCTATTTAAGTTTCATTATTATGTTCTTTTTTGATATGTATAAATAAAGAATAACTTTCAGGTTATAAAGTTATTCAATATAGTTTTCCCTTTCCAGGTCAGATCACCTTCCCCGAGGAGTGCAGCTGACTGCCATGGATCTCGTGCCGACCGTGAAAGTGGTCATGGAGCACTTTAAATGGGACAAGTTTATGTACGTGGGGCATTCGCTTGGCGCACTGATGGGTGAGAAATTGAGAATGCTTAAAAGGATGTTTGTAAAAACATACTTTGTTGGATATTTTTTTGATAAAATGCGGGCGGTTTAGCGAGATCTTCCCACTTTGTCGCTTGATATCGGCGCTTCGACAGTTCATCCGTATAAGTGTCGATTCCAAAAAAAAACATCAGATACATATAGTTAAAGAACTTATAAGGAAGGATAGTTCTTGCGGAGTTATATTTTGTGTAACTTTTAGCAGTGAAAAAAGGCGACAAATTAAAATTTTCTAAGAGTGAACAACAATGCGCGTCTATGTTTCTTAATTTGACGCCTTTTTGACTGCCAAAGGTTGTTTTGTTTTACAGAGTATATCATATAGTTTGTATGACTAAGTTTCGTATTACAATTTACACTATCGTAATTTTTGTTTTGTTAAATAATAAATAAATATCTTGAGACATCTTATACAAATCAACCTAGTCGCACGGTAAACTCAATTAAGGCTTGTGATGTGGGTACCAAACCAAGCGACGATATATATAATAGATGGTATCCTGTCGTTTGACCAAAAATTGTTTCACAAATTTACACTTGGCAACCAACTACTGGCAAAATTATATTTCGGCAAATCCTTTTTTCTACAAAAACATCTTTGACAATTTATTATCTTAGCCAAATAATTAACAAATAAAATATAATTTTATAAGAGGTATTTTTGGCAAAAGAATATTTAACAACAAAGTAAACTAATAAATTTACCATTAGCCTAAAAATGTTTGCTAAAATGGGTTGGAGTATAGCAAAGTGGGTTTTTTTTGTTGCAACCCAGTAAATTTTTCCCCAAAATCAAAAATGGCCGAGATATTCGACATCAAATTAAAAAAAAATTAACATAACATTCATCGTAATCTTGACCAAAATCTGCAGTGAGCGAGCGAAGCGAGCGAACAAAACCTTCCGGAGCAGATCCGACTCGGATAGGTTAGGTTAGAAGACTAAGGCGGGAGCTTTGCTCCCGCCTTAGTCTTCGAGGTTATTTTTTTTATTGTAACCCAGAAAACTCTTCCCCAAAATCGAAAATGGTCGAGATAGGTATTCGGTGAATGTACAAATATGTTAAACGTAGTTTTAGGTGACATGTAAAATATACAATTGATTTATTTATTAATTTATACATTGTTCTAATGTATTAATTGCTTAATGATTACTTGTCAATTGAGTTTTTGTAAAATGATACATTTGCGGAATAACATTTTTGCCACTTACTACATTGGTGAAACGTTTGTTGTAAAATAAATATTTGCTAACATTGTTTTGGTTAAACATTAGTGAACCATAATAGATAGATACATATAGGTACTTAAATACATATACAGTCACGACCAAGGAACAAATACTTGTGATAAATAAATACACAAATAATGCCCTCGCCGGAATTCGAACCCGGTACCTCCAACTTCGTAGGCAGGGTCGTCACTGTCACTACTAAGTAGGTACTAACTAGGCTACGGAGGCTGCCTGATAAGGCTGGGTCACACCAGATGCGTGCGCGTGTGCGTGGCGTGCATGGTACCCTTGCCACAGCCACACCGAGAGCTGCGCACGCAGAGCTGTGCACGCAGAGCTGCAGAGCTGTGCACGCAACGATGGCGCACGCTGCAACGCCGTTGCGTGACTAGCCGCCATTTTGTTGAGCATCCGTCTAACTCAATGAGGGTTTTCTCGAAAACGTATGCCACTAGTTGGCGCCACTTAGCCGTAAGGTCCCGCTAAGAAACACAATTATCTAGCCCCAAAGAAAAATTAACTAGAAGGTATTTAATTTTTTTTATATACATAATTTTATTAACTCATACAAAACATTTAAACACGAAACTATAGGCGCTCTGAGAATTTAGACAAGTTTCTGGACCTGACGCCTCAGTGCTGCCGCCCTGGTGATGGTCATTTCAGAAAACCCTCATTCATTATACTCGATAGCAGTTCGTCCTGGCGGGGGTAACTTGGACTCTTTAAGTGACTGGTTCGGCACAGAGCCCCGGGATGAATGAAAGAAAAGGGGGAAACCTGCAACAGTGGTACAGAATGGGCTTATAATAAAATAATAAATGTTGCAGGGAAATTCTTTAACATCGCCTACCCTGGCCACATAACACGCATGGTCGAGTTGGACCCTATCCCAGCCCACGAGTGCACCAGCCCCAACCCTGAGGGTATCAGGCAGTGGTACCTCCACCACTATCATGGGTATTACGAGCAGTATGAGAAACTCAATGGGGGAGAAGCACCGAAGTATACTTACGACAAGGTAAAGGAAGATCCAATCGTCCAATATTCCGCAGTGTTTGTAGACGAAGGTCTTTGATCAGTGTGTGATGCCAGTGATGACATACGGTACTGAAATGAGGCCGCTTACAATGGGCCTCATAAGAAGGCTCAAAGTCACCCACCAAAGGGCAATGGAGTCTCTTTGCGTGATCGGATTAAAAATGAGACCATCCGCAGCAGAATCAATGTAACCGAAATAGCTCTCCGAGTCGCTAAACTGAAGTGGCAGTGGGCGGGGCACATTGCGCGTAGAACCGGTAGCCGTTGGGGCGGGAAGGTTCTTGAGTGGCGGCCACATACCGGAAGGCGTTGCGTGGGTAGGCCCCCCACAAGGTGGACTGATGACCTGGTGAAGGTCGCAGGAGTCCGCTGGATGCGGGTGGCGCAGGACCGGTCATTGTTGCAATCTTTGGGGGAGGGCTATGTTCAGCAGTGGACGTCTTTCGGCTAATATGATGATGATGATGAAAGGAAGATATTTTTATTTTTAGTTTATGTTTGGATGTTTGGAATTGTCCCCCTGGCAGTAGAAACTACAGGTTGCTGGTGCGCAGAGGGGAAGAGCTTTCTTAGGGAACTGGGACGAGTAGAGACCTGCAAGAAAGAGATCTTGATCCCCGCTCTGGTTAGGGAACATACCCATATACTACGTGACCTGTTTAGGGGGGAGGGGGTCCGTCAAAGTACCACTCCTGGTCACCAGGGGGAGGGGGGGGTTCTGGTATCTTGTCACGTGACTAGTATATTTCTGGGCATTTTCGCGAGAAGAGATCCAAAAACTTATTTTTCTGGAACAGGTAAATTTTATGTTTTTCCTGCTCAGAATCACGAGCTCTTTCGATCCTACTAGAAGAAAAAAAGTTTCCAACTTTTTGTTTCTATTACGTAACCGTTTTTCAAACACTTTGTTTTGTACAGCGGTTACAAAGTGGAGAGCATGTAAAATGTATGAAAAATGTGGCATCATTTTTTTCTTGTACTTTTTTTCTCCTAGATTGAAAGAACTCGTTATTCTGAGTAGGAAAAACATAAAATTTACCTACCTTAAAAAATTATTTTTTTGGATCTCTTCTCGCGAAAATGCCCTTCTAGATTATTCTGTAATAGTGTAATGTAAATTGGACTTACACGCCACCGTTTTTCCCATCACTACAATTTTTGAAACCAAAAGTACAATTCTAATTAAAATTTACTATCTAACCTACGGCTGCACCCTCGCAGTACGCGTTTTCATAGACCAAAAAAATACTACGTGAAAACTAGGGGGGGGGGGTTTCTTGGCATATACTATTACGCTTCGTCGGGGGAGGGGGGGGGGGGGGGGGTCAAAAAACGCTTAAAAAAGGGTCGCGTAGTATGGGTATGTTCCCTTAGGTCCTGGAGCAGAGACTGTTCATCACGATTCAGCGCGGAAACGCTGCGAGCGTGATAGACACCTTTGCGTCGGGAACCAGTCGGGGTTAAAATACGAGTTCGATAGCATCTTTTAAGGGTTTTTTTTTAGTTTTAAACCTTATTGCGAGGAACCTACCTACGCCGCGCCTTCCGGTTCGTGGCCACCCACTCGAGAACCTTTCCGAACGGCTATCGGTTCTACGTGCAATGTGCCCCGCCAACTGCCACTTCAGTTTAGTGATGTGGAGAGCTATCGGTTACTTTATTGGTTGACTCTTGGTGGTCTATTGATCTTTATTGGTTGGTCCGTTTCTCTTGTTTATGGTATAAAGTTGGATCTGATTGGTTGATTGTAAAAAGTCACTTTAAATGAATTTCGATTGGAGTTAGTATAATCAGACAGAATCCTACTTTGCTTGACTGTTACTTGAATGTGCTCGAAATTTAAATAAGATTAGATTCGCTAAATTGTGCCCTGACGCTGAATGAGATATCGCAAAGTAGTGTACG
>JALPQI010020895.1:0-17720 GCA_025490895.1 Thaumatotibia leucotreta
CTAGGAGAGCTTCCTTACTCATCAAACAATCAATATCCAGCTCACCTCGCCAGAATCTGATGAATCAGACAAAGGTCTGATTTGATTGTTATGATGTAAAAAATTGACACATTTCAATGCAAGATTTGCGACCCTAACGCGAACTTCGAAAACCGCAAATTTCGAGGATTAGTGTCTGTCAATGACGTCATAAGTCATAAAATATAACGTCATGGGCTGTTATGAGTAAATCCTGTCGTCCTAACAATAGGAGGTTAGGCGTTAGCCTTACGAGGTCAAAAGAGGGGTTAAGGAGTTTAAAAGGTATTTACGTACCACACCCATTGAGGCCGACGAGTCCATACCGCCGCCCGCAATTCAACTCAAGCAGTGTGTCCTGCAGTAGCTCAGAGCCGTAGAAGGTGATGGAGAAGTTCGCGATCTTGATGTCGCGGGAGCGCGGGTGGACGGCCAGCGAGCCGGTGCACGAGCGGGCCTCGGAGTTTATCCGCGCTTCTTCTTCCAGCTTCAGGCAGAGCGCCTCTGTTGACAAACCAGAGATTCGGTAAGATATAGCGCCAATTGACAACATTTCATATTTTTAGTGCTAGTTTTTATTATCTGTTTTGAAAGAACTCAATATTAAAAGATACACGTATTTTTTTTCATTAAATTCAAATTTAGTGAGAAAATCCCCTTTTATACTTCGAGCAGAAAGAGCGTAAGTTACAAACGTCAAGAATCAGCTAAATGACGTGACATGTGATGTTTTCAACACATAAGAAAACGACGAAAATCGGTGACAAATGTCAAGTGTCACTGCCAAACACGAGAGACATTCCAACCGAAGGATTTTTTGGTTATACTTATAGTGGCAGCTTTGAATCAGCTATGTGACGTCACTTCCCCTTGAAACTCTTATTACGATTTTTTACAAAAATATTGCAATAAAAAAATGTAAACGTACTAATATGTATTAATATGTATTCTGTGGCTGCAGGTGCAGGTAAACTAAGTCCTTAAGTAGAGGAACAAGGGCCTAAACAACCTATACGCATTTGAATAACGCAGGAACATGGAAAGATTTCTGGTTAAGACATAGAAAGACAGCTCAGAGCCAAAGTTCATGATCTAAATTTATGCGAGCGACGGTGCATGGCCAATTGGGCAGGGAACAGGTGCATGAGAGAGCTTTGGTTATCCGCAGCTCTTCATCCAGCTTTAGGCAGAGCGCTTCTGCTGACAAACCACAGATTCGGTACGATATGGAGCCAATTAGAGCGACTCGTCGAGCGTTTTTATAGTTATTAAACTGCAGGTTACAAACTAAAGGCATTCAGATCAAACGAGCATTCGCTATTCTAACTGCCTACTCTACGAAATTCGATCGTTACACAAAACGTGATTCGTTGATTTCGTAGAGTGGGGGATAGAACAGCGAATGCTCGTTTGGTCTGAATGCACCTTAAGTACTTTAAGTAGAGGAACGAGAGCCCCTATATACCCCGTATATGCCTGTGAGTAACGCATGAACATGGAAAGATTTTGGCTTGAGGCATGGAAAGTCAGCACTGAGCCAAAAGTGGTGAAGGCGCGATCTTGATGTGGCGCGAGCGAAGGTGGACGGCCAGCGAACCGGTGCACGAGCGAGCCTCGGAGTATCAGTGTTATAACACCTGGTAGAGTAAAGGAACGAGGACCACATCTTATATGCATGTGAATAATGCATGAACATGGAAAGATTTCGGGTTAAGATATACACACTCGGTCAATGAATACGAGTCAGGTGGTTTTTTCATAGAAAATAATGCAAACATGGATTTAAAATATTTTTAAAAAATATTTGTAGTGTAGGTAAAATCTCTAAAAACTTTAAAATTGTCGTTAGGTCGGTTTGTATAGACAAAGATGTAGACCTTTTCAATAAAACACCTAAAATGTATAGACATACTAGTTTTTTAATCATGAGTTGCTATTTTTATATCTACGGAGTCGTTTGACCATAAAGTTACGTGTTTTTCGGATCGGGTAAAAACTTCTGGGAAATTCCAATACAATGTAATGTTAAAAACGGTTCCACTTGTATTATAAATATTTATTTTAAATATTTGTAATCAGCATGTTTCCAGTATTTTCTACGAAACAATCCACCTGACCCGTATTTATTGACTGCGAGACGGTTACTTTTTATGCTAAGAATTGAACATTGAAGACACTACTTAAAATAGAAAAACACACATCGAGTATGGCCAGTCGTAAAACAGTCAGCAAACCAATATTTATTTATGAAACGTAAAATTATTTTCTGTTACGTGCGCAAACTATGTCACTACGTGCAACGGGGGGTCCTGTTGCGTAACAATTTATATAATAACCGGATGCCAATTTATTAAAACTAATTGGAAAAGGGTGTCTGGGTTGTTAAATATAATGCAACAGGTCCTATTGCGAATGTTTAAATTATTATTTTACAATGCATATGATCAGAAAGTGCTCTTTTTAAAGGTAACCTCATGCACAAAAAGTGTTTTTTTCCGCACGTGCACGGGAATGAATTTTCATAGTACTTTTCCGCACGGCCTGGTATACTGCCGAGATAGTCTGGCTTTCGTCGCATAATGCATTGTAAAATGTAGTATGATACACATGTTGAAATGTAAGCTTTTTTCTAACTCGTTTCGGTGTTAAAACACTCGCTTCGCTCGTTGTTTTTTAGTCACCGACACTCGTCTTGAAAAAGCTTTCCACACTTGTATAATAAATAACAATTTACGACAGTTACATTGTTTTTAAGAGTATTGCACTTTTTACCGAAATTTTTGGTTAATTTTTTATAGTTGCGGTTCTCACAAAACTGGAGCGCTGACAGCCATAGACGACAATCGTCTAATCAGAATACGAATTTGATTGGGCCCTTAAAATGATCGCCACTCTTTTAGGTACACCCTTTATGTAGATTAACATCTAGTAGAAAAACGACAATTTTGACTAGTTGACCGTGCAAAAAAGTACTATGAAAATCAATTACCGCACCAGCGCGATTTGATTTTAAATATTTTAATTTAATATTGTTTAATAGGGATGATGACTGTAGTTAAAATAAATTATTTAACATTATGCAAGACATAATACACGAATAAATTATTACTAAGATGTAGATTGCAGTAATTTTTGTACAGAACTTCTATTTAAAATTACAAAATGAAAAATCACCTTTCTTTTAACAGAATAAGGTGTGAATTTGCCCCGATATTTTAGGCTTTGGACATGTTTTTTCCGTAGAGACTAGAGGTGTGCGCCACGCCGGCGTTTTCAAAATCCACGCCGCGACAAAAATTTTGCGGAATAAAATCATTTAAATTACGCGCCACGCTGATCATATTGGCTTTAAACAACAATATGCTTGCGAATATCGACAAGCGGTTCCCTCTGACCGAAATGCCACTTCTAGATTACAGATTTTCAGGCCTAAAGGAGATTGATACGTACCTACGAAAAAAACACACTACTCGAGTAGAATTGTTCTCAATTTTACAGATTTCTTTTACAGAATTCCATTATATTGTATTCTTCACATCGTCGATCCCACAGTGTCTGAAGACAAAACACTTCAATACGTGCGTTCCACCCGTCGTGACGTACCGAGCCGAAACGTGGACACTGACGACGGTACGGCTGGTCCACAAGTTCAAGGTCGCTCAGCGAGCTATGGAAAAGGCTATGCTCGGCATCTCTTTGCGGGCCGAATCAGGTCGGGTTGAATCAGAAATGAGGTTATCCGGTAGAGAACCAAAGTGATCGACATAGCCCACCGTGTTAGCAAGCTGAAGTGGCAGTGGGCTGGCCGTAACCCCGACAACTATTGGAGTAAACGAGTTCTTGAGTGGAGACCGCGTCTCGGCAAGCGTAGTGTAAGACGCCCTCAGGCAAGGTGGAGCGACGATTTGCGTAGGATGGCCGGCAGGAGCTGGATGCAAGCAGCCAATGAACAAAAACGGTGGCGTGAAATTGGGGAGACCTATGTCCAGCAGTGGACTGCGATAGGCTGATGATGATGGTGGATGTTTTTTCATTATCTACTTTATGCCACCATAGGAGGCTTAATGACTGTCTATTAACTTATTCTATTAATTTAAGCGTTTGCCATGGATCATTTTTTGCTTCTTGAATAAGATATTTTTAGAGGAAAAAAGAGATGTAAGCTAAAAAATTGGTATTTGAAAAATTTGCTGTCGCTTTGCACGGCTTAGAAATAGATAACTGCAGCTTCGCCTGATAATACCTAAGTAAAATTGGCGAAAACAAGGTTTTTTTGTCCCCTGTTTCCTCCTCCAAAAATATACCAATTTGTAACAAAAATTTTATCATAAGCATTTTAAGAAATATGCTTCTCATGTCGGTATGTTTCCTCTTTTTGGACAGTATACGAAATATTTTTTATTAGTACATAAAACGCATTCAAAATTTGGCTATTTTTGCAGTTTTTGTAGACTTGTAATAAATAATGTCAAACAAAGCAAAACATACCGACATGCGCGATGCAAAAATAGATTTTAAATGGAAAAAAAATATTTTTTCGTGTGTACCTACACCGATGTATGATTAGCAGTGTGGGCGATGATGGTACTATAAAGAGGTTGTAAAGCTGGGTATCTGTAGTATTTGAAATCTGGAGTACCTGTTGGGAATTCGTAGTATTGGGAACGTGTAGTATTGGGAATCTGTAGTGTTGGGTATTTGTAGCATTCGAAATCCGTATTATTGGGACTGACAATATCTGTAGTATTACCTCTTATCTGTAGTATTAGGAATCTGTAGATGTGTAGACAAAATGTCACGACTCGACCCATTGCGAGTTAATAAAATAATTTTCGTACACGATAATTATAACAATTGTCGCATAAAATGCAATCTTATAATTTTTTATGTGTTTATTTTTAAAATAATAAACTTGTCCTAAACTATATCTACGTGTTTAGTACCTTCTCATCCTTGTATATGAACGTATAGGGCAATAAGGGTCTCACCAAACCAATCGACGCGGAGGCGGCTTTCGCCAAGTGTTTTACACCACACTATTTGCATTTAGCCGATCAACCGTCTCCGCGGTTGAACACCTGCGTTAAGCAGTCTCACCCTCCTTGCAGCCGTAGAAACGCTCGATCGGCTGCGATTTGCTACCGCAACAGTTGTAAAGCGGCGGTCGGCTCTCCCGTGCTCCGTCCTGCCGTCGAGACGTCAGACAGCACGCGTACAGCCGCGGAGTCCGACGAACAGATAGATAGGACAGCGGGTGATTGGCAATCGTAAATCTCATTTTTGGAGACTAGTTGTTAGTAACTAGTTTTTAAATTGAACAGACGTGTATGATTACGACAGTATTACTTCGTGTTGTCAGATCTGTTGCAGATTTTAATGTGGGTAATAATTCAAATGAATAAATACAAACGCAGCAGTAGCTACTTCGGCCGTCATCGGCTCTTTTCGGCCGTCGTCAGCCATGTTCGGCCGTCGAAGACGCTGAACGGCTTTCGCCTGCTCTGACCGATCCTTATCGTAGGTACTCGGCCGTGATCGGAGCCATTCAACTCTTTCCGGCACCGTACGTCGGTATTAGGAGATTTAGGAATGCGAACGTGTGCGTTAGGCTGCAAACGGGGTCGTACGAATGCGAACAGCTTTACGGCAAAACGCCGTTTTCCCGTCGAAAGACGTCGTTTCGCGTGGGCCGAGCCGATTAACGATGTCCTCGCTCTTAAGTCGTTGATATAAAGCTTTTTCCGTACGCGATTAGCCGAAACGGCGTCGACTAGGTTGGTGAGACCCTAAGTCGACCTTGACGCCGGCGTGGCGCCGCCACGCCGGCAAAATTTTGCGCACACCTCTAGTGGAGACTTCAAATATGTTATGCCTTGCCATTCTTATGACAATTGGTAAAGTGGGACGATTTTTTTATCAAATTTATGTACCTACTGTGTGTGGCCTACAATAGGGCGACAAATAGAACGGTACCTTGTTACTTAACCAAATAAACAATTACTTCCACATATTCTAATTTAAAACAAAAACTTGTAAAAAAATACATTTTCGATATTATGTTATGAGTTATTTTACTGAACTGAAAAGATAACAATAACTAATTTTAATAAAGATTTTTGTAACATTGTATCTTTACAGGCTTATTGCGGACAGTCTTAGGGGTCACCGATTTCATTTCTCTCCCCTGTTATAAGGCGACACACTGTGTATTGGAGTCTGAATATAGGGAACTACCGTGATCTTAGGGTGGTAAACTCCACGAACATTTAGTAAATACCTAGAAAATAGCTACAAAGATGGCTCGAGTTATAAGAGTATTTTCAACGAAAAGGAATAAAAAAGTATAGTTTGATTGGTTTATATAAAGTTCATCGCCCCTATGGGCCATAGAAAGTTTGTCACGGTACAACGGGCTGTTGCATTTCTCACAAAAAACTAGAGCGCCGACAGTCATCTTGCTTCAGATTTGATAATAAATCACAGAGCTCGAAATCATGTATTGCAATAATTATAATATTATTTGTTATTTGTCAGCCTTCGTAGCCCTGGTAGTGACCCTATTCAAATCCCAGAGAGGGCATTATTTGTGTATTAATTTATCACAAATATGTGTTCCTTGGTTGTGGCTGTCTATGTGTTTAAGTGTCTGTATGTCTATCTATTATATATATCGACGCTTTGCACCCACATCACAAGTCTTAATACTAAGTCGATTTGTGTAAGATGTCCCAAGATATTTATTTAATTTTTATTTTATTTATGTAAACTAGGGAGCTCAAAAATGCCCCCTAAAACGATTGTCCTATATGCTAGATACCCAACTAATGACAGCTTCCTGACTGATTCGTCTGTACAATACTGGAATTGTAAAATGGTGTGGATTTCACAAAACAAAAAAAAATCAATCACATAAATGGGATGGAATGGGAACTCCTAGATCTCAGGCAGGAAATGACAGCTTCCTGACTGATTCGTCTGTACAATACTGGAATTGTAAAATGGTGTGGATTTCACAAAACAAAAAAAAAATCAAGCACATATAAGAATGGGATGGAATGGGAACTCCTAGATCTCAGGCAGGAAATGACAGCTTCCTGACTGATTCGTCTATACAATACTGGAATTGTAAAATGGTGTGGATTTCACAAAACAAAAAAAATCAATCACATATAAGAATGGGATGGAATGGGAACTCCTAGATCTCAGGCAGGAAATGACAGCTTCCTGACTGATTCGTCTGTACAATACTGGAATTGTAAAATGGTGTGGATTTCACAAAACAAAAAAAATCAATCACATATAAGAATGGGATGGAATGGGAACTCCTAGATCTCAGGCAGGAAATGACAGCTTCCTGACTGATTCGTCTGTATAATACTGGAATTGTAAAATGGTATGGATCTCACAAAACAAAAAAAAAATCAATCACATATAAGAATGGGATGGAATGGGAACTCCTAGATCTCAGGCAGGAAATATTTGTCGACCTCTGCCTATACTTTGTATAAGTGGGAAGAGAATGAAATATAAATAACACTCTTCAAACTGATATAAGGCTGACCATTGATGCATCGCTAGTTTTATTTATTTATTGATATTTAGGACAACAACAGCCGTAGATATATACATTTGCATATTTGTATTACAATGTGGGAGGCCAATAACAGTTATCCCTTAATTATTAATATATAGGACTTATCTTAGCTATCTGAAACTTAATTACCTATACTTATTAAATCGTAGTAGACAGCGCGCGAGCGCAAGCCATAAAAACATATTATTATTACAACTCAAACATCCTTTTGTGTAATACAAAGTCTTGAATAAGAATGTGAATGTGAAGAATGTGAAGATGTCTAGTTGACCATAGTTGTGCAGAACTTCAATATTTTGTTAATGCAGAAAGCTGCCAAACTCAATATGATAAAGATTAAGTCAAATTGACAAAAAATATAAGTTGGTCACTTTCTGACAAACTATGGTCAGTTAATGGTCCTTTTACCTATCTTAGGATGTATTAACTTTTCTTTGTTATGCAAATTGTAGCTGACGGCAGTAAGAATACATTTGTCACCACCCCAACTCCTCCTGCGGGTGTCGTAAGAGTCGACTAAGGGATTGAAGTGTCACTGACCACTATTTGATAAAAAAATTGATGATGGGCGGCAGCTTCATCATAGTGGACACATTACTGCGATCGCCAATCCGCTTGCCCAGCGTGGCGATTATGGGCGTTTATACACATAGTTAATAGGAGAGGCCTACGTTCAGCAGTGGACTATCATAGGTCGATGATGATGTGTATTGCTGTGTCAAACACTGTGAATGACTGCTATCCATCATTGTCAAAAGGCTAATTGGCTATGTAAAGGTTTCTGAAGTAGGAGTAGGCACTTGGGGACTCCACATACACTAAAGGAGGCATTTAGCAACCTGAAACATACACTGAGTTTCGCGGAGGAGCTTGGATGGTTGGAAAAGGCTATCTCGCTATCACGCAAAAAAGGCACAATGGTTGTCGAGTTGCGGAAAAAGCCCAGTAAAACTAACTAACTAAAGGTTTCTGAAGGTATGAATATTATATTTTTTCCTAATAGCCGTCATCTTAAGGTTAATGAAAATGCGGTTCTTTTATTTTTATGTCCTATAATTTGTTAACGATATTTTTTTAAGTGAGTGAGATGACATTTGTGCAGTGTGCAGGATGAACAGAACCTAATGCTTACGTCTGCAACAAATACAATGAAATAGAAGAAAAAAGAATTAATGACACAAGTGACATTGACGTTGACAGTTTTTTTTCTATTTCATTGTACTGATTGCAGATGAAGGCATAAGGCTCTATTCATCCATAAAACTTAACAAACGTCATCTCACTCACTTATGCATCAAGGGAGGTAAGTACGGAATTACTAACGAGAGTGTTAGAAGTTTTACAATATTAGGCACCGGCCAAGTTCAAATCAGACACACAAAGGGAACCTTACCATTTACAAAGAAAAACACTAAAATAGAATACTACACTACACTAGAATTTGTTGTTGTATGGGAGCCTGGAATGGAAGAGATATTATTTGTTTCTAATGGCAACAGACATACCTATACCTATGTCAAAAGACAAACAGACGGGGACAGACAAAATGAAGCTGAAGAACTATTGATATAAATATAAGAAAAATTTAAAATGATTGTACACTACTACAACACTGTAACAGATACCTGTCTGAATAAAAGGCTTTTATTATTATTATTATTAATGGCAACAGAAATGCATGATTTGTAAAAAATTCTATTGAATAGCTATTTCAGTTCTGGAGATACAGAGTGGTGATTGACAGACAGTGAAGTAGGGTCATATTTTTACCCTTTGCTTTAATTACACTTTAAAGATGATAATCAATGCTCGGCGGGGGTGAGCTGTTTTCATACTAAATGTCACGTGATACATGTCATTTAGTATGAAAACAGCCCACCCCGCCGAGCATTGATGATAATATTCACAATTATCTGAAAAAAATTATTTGGATTAGGTACCATTTCTTCTGCACTCTCTCTTTAAACATACGAGGTGAAAAATGTCAATATATGACATTTCCATTCATTTGGGGTCTGTGGCATATTTTTTCTAATTAGCTTGTAACTTGCAATACAAGCAGAAGTCCTTGTCTTATTAATGATGCTAAAAAGAGACTTCCACTTGTATTTCAAGTTACAAGCTTTTGAGAGACGCTTCTGGTATAATGGCCAATCAACTTTTCGATCAACATATTTTCTGTCTCCTGCTTGAACATGAACTTCTAAATGTACATCAATTAATACTATACACATATTTAGAGAGAAAAACCATTGGAACCGAATTGTATCTATGTGAACTTGTGTGAGGCCTAACACATGTACAAATTTATAAGCATTTTTTCTAGGAAATTGTCACCTGCATTACGGGACAAAATAGTGTTGATTGAAACATTGATTGGCCCACAATCACCTTGTATGCCAAAAGTTAAGTATTAATTACTACATGAGCTACATGAGCTAATCCTTTTAGAACCCAGTAGGCTTAGCACAGGATTAGTGCGACAATATGTTGCCATGAGATAGACTATCCATCCCTCTTTTATTCATATAGTTAGTAAACGATGGAAAATCTATCTCGCGGCGACATACTGACATTCCAATCATGTGCTAAGCATACAGTGTCTACAAGGTTATAAAAACATCAAGGCCTAGTCATCCTAAAGTAGACCTATATTCCAAATCCACACTTCAACAAAAACAATCCTATCAACAACAACAAATCAGACTACTATTCATGAGAGAAGAATGAAGAAGTAAGTACACAAAAATTCTGATTTTCAGAAACATCATCTCAATAACCTCTATTGCACTAATACTTTTGATTGTAGCTGCTACAATGAAACCTGCATTACATGCTACGCTGTGAACAATCTTTCTCCACAACAATTGGTCTTCATTGTTCAACAAAAGCTGTATGTTGTATGTAAATCATAGCAAAAATTTAAACAAAAATTTTGCTGGCATACAAATGGACCTAGAATTCCTTAATAAAGAAACTAGTAGAACCTCTCCAAAACCTTCATTAATGGCAATCTTATGCACTGATTCAAAAGAAAACAAAGCAAAACCTAATAATGCTTACAATTTCGCGACAACGTAAAAAAAGTGACATTTGAATCGAAACGCTACGCGAGCTTCAGTTTACCTGAAGAACGAAGATTGTGGACATACTGAGAAGCATGACCATATTTAGAGAGATACCAATGCTATATTATACCACACGCGTACCTTCAGCCGTCAGTTCCCTTTCTTCCTTTGCTCCGTTGGTCGCCGTACCGTTCTCGTCATTCGTCACACGAGTCACATTTTTTTTGTTCCTATTACTGGCTGCCTCTTTCTTCTTCTGTGCTGCTCGCTTCTTCGCGTCTGAAGGCATCTTGATTGGTACCTAAGCTGAAGGAAAAAAACCATTAATGCGTCACCAACACATGAGTGTAATCATAAAAACGTTGTTAAAATTCACTTCACTACAATCGAACGTATCACTTCACGGTTTTTTCCATGGGTACCAATTTTCTAGGATCACTTGAAGAGTAACATTTGCTTCGTAATTTCACAGAGTTTACTTTAGCAGGGCTTACATTGTTAGAAGCTTTTAATTATAATCAATTTACCGAAATTATTCTATAAGATGATAAGCAAGTCGTCCGCGTCTACACGTGCTGCTATGAAAAGAAAGATTATTGAAAATTGAGAGGTGATACCAGTCTTAAAATTAAAATGTCTGCTAATGACTCATTGTCATTGTCAAAGCGCAGCTGTTTTAATGTCGTTAGGTTTGTAATGTTGGCGCGACTGATTCAACTATTACTCTTGTTTTGAATGCTAAAATCTTTACCGAAATTATTCTATAGCATTATAAAAACAACTCGTCCGCGTCTAAGCGTCCTGCTATGAAAAAAAAGATTTCTTAAAGAGTGAGGGGTGATACCAATGTTAAAATTTAAGTGTCTGTTTTAAAACATAAATGCTCTGCTAGACTCAGTGCGCGAATCGCGGCGTGACTTCGCAGAGAGAACATACCGCCGCGACGTATGTATTGTGTCTCCACACTCGCAACCTTCACGTCGATTTCGCAATCTTGTTCTTGTTCATGGCTAGATGGCGCCACCGTACTTTATTGAATATATATTATAGTAAACAAGTTAATCTTTTTCCTTACCGACAAAAAGTGAAGAACTAGGCGCGAAAGCACGAACAATATGCGAAATCGATTCCACATTCGCGTTCGCGGCTTCACGCCGCAATTCGCTCACGAGTGGGGACATAACCTTTATGTCTCTCGCTCGCACCAATGTTCGACTATGAGCGGTATGATAGGAAAGTAAGTCCGCGTTAAAGTCACGACAGCAGTTCTTGATAAGCACACAGATTACCCCAACCGCATCATGTGAGGCTTCTTTCGATACATATTTTTATGCACTTGACTGTACATGTCTTATTTACCTACAACACAAGCCTTAAGTTAATAATTATAATATCGTGGAACTAGTTTGAATTAAGGCTGAAATTAGGAAATAATAAATAACACGATATTCGGTTAAGTATTTTTAATATGTTTATTAGGATATTAATAATTAAATGTTAACAGACAATAGTGAATTACAATATCCAACAAAATATTTGTTTTAACGTTAAAGTTCAGTACACGCTTTTTAGGCATGGACTGTAAGTGTACAATTTTATTATAACAACGCACCTAGGTACTATTGACAAAATTGAATGGCAGGGTCGCGTTTTATAAAGTTACAATTTACAATTGTTTGCCTCTCTAACGCACGCACTTATTGGCTAGAAAGAGAGGCAAACAGCGAAATTGTAAATTGTAACTTTATAAAACGCGACCCTGGTGGTGACCGTATAATATATGTTGTCAGCAAATCTATTATTGTATACGACAATGGACAGTACGACTAAAACAGTATTTTATTTATATAGATTAAATATAAGTTTCCATCACATAAGAATACCACAAATCGTTGCCACGATATTACAAGGTTCTGTTACACTTTTGTGAAATTGTAATTTGGACATTGTCACACTGACACAGATTCAATTACGCCCAGAATGTAACATAGATAGAACCCTGTATTATTATGGTAGCGAAATGTTGTTGAGGTGGTGTTCTACTGGGAAGTCGATGTAGCAAGGCAGTTATAGTAGCGATGTACACGGCAGCGCAACGGTTACTTTTGAACTATCAGACCTACCGCAAACTTGGCGAATTTCGACGAAACCATCAGCGTACCGCGAACCGCGAAAAACGAAATTCGTTAATTTCGAGGTTTTCTCTCTCTCTCACTAATGACGCCTTCCTTTGAGTGACCGAGAAAAATCCTCGAAATTTCCGAATTTCGATTTTCGCGGTAATAGGCCTGTCTCTGCCATTCCTACTAAGGCTTGTCGAGACAGAGGTAGGAAATTCACGAGTTTCGCTGGCCTTCAGACGAATCTAATGCTTCCCACCAGATAGCACGGAATTCCGGACGGTACTGTTTGTTTCTTAATATCAGTTTTACGAATGTTGTTTTGTCCTACAACCGCGAACTTCTAAATTCGTTAATTTCGAGGATTTGTCTCTTTCATTTCAACGAAAGCGTCATTAGAGTTGCACAGAAAAATCCTCGAATGTCCGCGGTAGGGCCGCAGATTTATTTATCCCAATAAACATTCGGTTCAGAATTCCATTGCATCTCTTGCGAGTCTAAGGGCCCATTTCACCATCCCTGATCCCCGAATAAAATATATCTGTCAGATAGATATTAACTGTCATTTTTTTATGTGCCTGGGGAAACGGACAGCGACGGAGATTGTAAAACGGGCCGTAACTGGGATGATTTTCGATTCTATCATAGCATATGTTTACTATTTAGCAAAGATGCGTGGCTCTTAGCCTTATACACATTATTTACAAACATTGATTACAAAGGGAATCTCTTTCGAAGTAAGAAACGCGGTAGCACGCACAATTAAGCCTAGAGCCTAGCATATCTAAAAACGACACGACACGTATAAGTAATTTGTTGACTAACTACCTAGCTATGAAATCAATACATCAAAATGTTTGGTTTATCGACGCGTTGAAGACTTGTCTAAAATTACCTTTGGCTATTTTGGTTTTTATTAGGTTGGGTTGAATGGGATCTGATTTCATCAGAACCATGTTTTAGGCAAGTCTTCGTTGTAGAGAATACAAGAAAAAGGATGGATTTATCGCTATTATTGCTTAGGTGGGGGTTATTCATGTGCTTACGAATCAGCAGATTAAATGTACTAAGAAGGCAGTAGATAGTCTATTTTACTGTTTTAATTACATTGACCCAACGTCAGCATGAGGAGTTATAATTATAGGTAAATCAGGAGAAAATTTTACGACATTACCATTAAAAAAGTCCAGAATCTTAGTCGTGACAGACAAGGAAACTAATTCAATTATTTAAACACGGAAACTCATTCCAGTATAATCATAGGCTTTGTTACAATGACTGACAATTAAATAATTTGAACGGAAACGGCCTAATAACTGTCAATTATACAGAAGTGGTAAGTGTACATACCTAATATGATAAACAATGTGATACTTAAGAGTATGTTTCACTTGACAAACACGGGAATAAATATTCTTGATAAGCAAATGCTATTATTCAATATATATTTTATTATTTAATTCACCTATAATTACCAGTGGTTTCATAATTGGTTGAGACTGTTGAGTGGCAGGCATCATGGCAGTTTTAAGACTTAACAACTAATACTAAGTATATCTAACATACATAGCCAAAAATTTTGAAAATCCCAAGAATTCATAAACCATTATCTCAGTCATGATGATCACTATGATCCGGTCATTCAGGTCATAAAAAACTAATATCCTAACGTATAAGGCCTAAATCCTAGCTTCAACATCACAATAACCAATGTGTCCACAAAATTTCTGCCCGTAGGCTTAGCACCCTAGTAAAAGAGAGACAGATCTATCTTGCACATACTGTCACCAATCATGTGTTAAAATTGGATATGTACATAGATGGTATACCTATTTTACGGTAGACACTGAATTCCGTTGTCATATTAGGAATCCGTAGCGTGTGGAGCGTGCATTAAATCCAAAGTTCCAAGACACAGCTCTTACCATGTCAGGGAGTATTGGGATCCTCGGAGTCGACATTTCCAACGACGTCCAATTCCGATGTCACCTAGAGGGAAAAGCTACGCTGGCATCCAAAAAGCTCGGGGTGCTCAATAAAGCGAGGGGATACTTTACTCCGGGGCAAAGACTTCTGTTATATAAGTCGCAAGTCAGACCCCATATGGAGTATTGCTGTCACCTCTGGGCAGGAGCACCTGTATACCAGCTTGCACCCTTTGACTCGGTTCAGAGACGAGCTGTCCGAATAGTCGACGATCCCAGACTCACAGGCGGTATTGAACCCTTAAGTCTAAGGAGAGACTTCGCCTCCTTATGTGTGTTCTATCGTCTGTACAATGGGTTGTGCTCTGAAGAACTGTTCGACATGATGCCAACGTCCACTTTTCATCATCGCACCGCTCGCCACCGACTGGGCGCTCATCCTCACACCTTGCAACCTAAATGGTCGCGCACCGTGCGGTTTCAGAGGAACTTCCTCCCGCGGACGGTCCGTCTGTGGAATGAGCTCCCTGCCGAGGTTTTCCCGTTGGACTACAGTATGGGGTTCTTCAAAAGAGGAGTGTTCAAGTTCTTATTGGGTCGGCAACGCGCATGTGACACCCCTGGGGTTGCAAGCGCCCATAGGCTACGGTGACTGCTTTCCATCAGGCGGGCCGTATGCTTGTTTGCCACCGACGTGGTATAAAAAAAAAAAATTAAATTCATGTGTCATATTCATAATTGTGTCTTGACACGCCAGTTGACCATGTTTTCGTCGACTGTACAAGAACGTGGTCCACCACTATGAATAGAGTAGAAAAGTGGTAGATAACATTTTTTGTTGACTGTACACACAATGTCAGATTTTCGATGTTGGCTGTAGTCTTCAGAATTCTTGGGGTTTTCATTACATGCTTAAATATACTAATGTAAACTCTTAGAAATATTATTCAATATGGAAAAAACTATAGGTATTTTATTTAATTGAAAGACTATCTAAAAATCAGAGACGAGTAAATGATAAAGATTCTCTACAAACTTTGCCTTCTTCATATACCTACCTATATATTATTTTTTTTGGTTCAATATTAGCAAAACCAATTATATCACTCTCTTATAGGTAGAATGATAATGACAGATTATTGTCCTCGGTAGTTGAAACACACTTGGGTCCCATTGGTAGACCACAAAGATATCATAATTTGGAAGATTTTTTCATTTACTCGTCTTTGCTAACGAGAGTTAACTACGCAAACTCCCTATGGGCTTGCTTAGATCAATTTGAACAAAGAAGTCTGTTGTTATACACAAGTATGTATCGTAGAGACCCAATGCCCGACATAGTATCAATGATCGATATTTGCAATCTTAATGTCATAGCAATAAAGGCGTGTGGCGCGGCATCGTATAGTCGCCATTAGATATATACAGGGTGTAATCGATAAGTGTTTACAGGCCATAATTCCGTAAATGTGAGAGATATCAGAAAACTTTTAAGTGATATCGAAAGTACGTTACCCAACGAGTAAAATTATACTAATATCTTTTTCTAAATAGATGAAGTAATATTAAAAATACTAAGTTAAACACAGTCTTAAAGAATGTCGGGTGTCGTAAGAGATAAAACTGTTAGAGATTTGTTATTTGTACGAATATAATGTAATAAATAATAATACTACCGTTTATGAAATAATTAAGCTAACATTTATTTTTAAATGATTTTTTTTTATCTCTGTATGAACGGTTACCTACTAAATGTATACGGGTTTGAAGTAAATATTTGGGTTATTTCTGATTTTAATTGAAAAAAAAAAAAATTGTGTAATTTTACTCGTTGGGTAATGTATTTTCGATATTAGTTAAAAGTTTTCTGATATCTCTCATATTTACGGAATTATGGCCTGTAAACACTTATACCGTAAACCGTTTGTTGCTCCACAGCCGTACCACATCGCCTGATTACCTAAGTTCAATTTATAGTGTCTTTGACGTGAGTTACTCCCCAGCCGGCGCACATTAAGAGTGCGGCTCCAATGACGCGGAGCTGTGCAAAATTGACCAATTACATTCTTCAAATTCGAAACACTGTGATGCGGTCTCATTGGCCGAGTGTGAGCGCTCCACGTCAGTGGAGCCGCACCGTAAATGTCTCGTATCTCGCAAACTACGTAATTCCAATTCGGTACATGAGGTAAATTATGGGTACATTATTAATCAGGCGTTGTGGTACGCCTGGAGAGCAGCATAGCTCAAAACCTGTAGCCGTACCTACTAAGTGTTGGTAAATATCGTCTACGTTAGTTTTTACTCGATAATGTGAAGCAGGCCGATTGCGCTCGTTCCTATGAATAAGCGAGAGCAGGCGCGGATGGGGGGCACTGCCCCCCTCCCCCCCTTGATACTGGACTTAGGTATGCCTAGGTGCTGTTTTAAGTGTAAAATACTATCATGTAATAGGGCAGTGTCCCCTCTCAACGAAGTCCTGGGTCGCGTTTTATAAAGTTACAATTTACAATTTCGCTGTTTGCCTCTCTTTCTAGCCAATTAGTGCGTGCGTTAGAGAGGCAAACAGCGAAATTGTAACTTTATAAAACGCGACCCTGGATCAACGCCTGAGCGTCGAGCGAGGGCGCTATAAAATGCTGTTACGAGCTATATGTATGTATACACTCATTCATAGTAAAACAAAGGACTTTTCTTAAAATAAACTCCAACGATCTTATCACACTCGCGTTTGAAAGTAACTCGCGGCTGTCTCTTTCTATTCGCATTGATTAGAAAGAGCCGGGTGCCGCGAAAGGCAGCTACACAGGTTGTGCTAGGACCGCCGTATACGTTTGAGTTAGGCCAATATTACACCCGTTAACCCTTAATTTGGCAAATTTCAAAAAAATCGTGCGTTCTAGCCTCCTCGACATTGTATAGAGCAGAAAATTCTGTCTTAAAAAACAATACAAAAAGTGGGTCGAAGACCATGTTCATTGTGACGAACATTGCC
>JALPQI010020896.1:0-17850 GCA_025490895.1 Thaumatotibia leucotreta
CAATTGAGCACACTTCTGTTTTTCTTTGCACAAACTTGAATATTATTTTATCACCAGCGATAACCCATTATGAACTTTAACGTCAAGTGACATTGATTTGACGTTTCTGACGTTTCCAACTTTTTTTCTCAACGGAATGTGATTTACGGACACATGTTATTCAGCCACATCCAGTCGAAGAATGAAAATAATTGCTCGTAGTCGTAATGTTGATAATTTGATAATACTCTCGGGTCATGATGTAGATGAATTAAGTAACGATTTGTAAACATTTCTCAATCAAACAAGTCATTATACTCACGACGTGTGGCACCAACATACAGTTTACCAGTATATGAATAGTATAAGTAGGTACATGGTAGGGTAGGAATAACGATACTATAGGCAAGGCTCGGAACCGGTTTAAAAAATACCGGTAAATAGCGGTTTATTTGGGTTTTACTCCGAGCTATAAGGAGAACGCGAACGTTTTAAGAACGTAACTATAAACCTCAATAAACCGGTTTAATCCACGATGGCTGGCTGGCGGCGGTAGGTACCTACGCCGCGCCGCTGCGCCGCGTAAATGAATACATGCAGAGACTTGTTTTCTTAGTAGAGAAAGCGCCCGTGCATTTGTGCGGTCAATATTTGATCTACGTGCTGAATTTTAATCGCGTTATTCCTTAATAACTTGTGTCCGACCGAAACAAGTTTTTTTGCCGAAACAGAAATCGAAACCGAAGGTTCGGTTCTGATTATAGTTTCGGCCGAGACCGAACCTTTTATAAATGTGATTAAAAGGTCGAATATAATGACAACAGATATTTTTTTACATATATGAATAATTTTAGAATTATAACTGACGTGAGACTCAAACATATTAAAATATTATCGAACCGGGTTACTCACGTACTTAAGTCGATGATTGCTCGACATGTTTCGACCCATTAAGAGGGTCCTCGTCCGGAGCACCCTCGGCCAAAGCCCGACGCGTACTGCGGGCCTGCGCCCTGCTAGAATGGGTACTGGCCACGGGCGGTGGTGGCGGGGTCGATGCAAGGAAAGATATACCCTCAGTGTTACATTTGTCATAAAGGGGGTTGCACACAACATTCACTATATCACTTGCTAATAACGGGGCGTCTACACTGTCCATTGACGTAATACCCAAAACCATTTTCCAACCAAGTGGCATTGACCAACCACCACCACGATTAAAATTGGGATGGCGACATATTTCGATAGCTTCCCGTATTTTACGCGATACTATAAACTTTTCTCTCGCAAGAACGTTTACCTTATCGCCGTATTGGATTCGGATTCGACGCACTAAGATTCGATAGCAGTACGCGTCGGGTTTTGGCCGAGTGTGCTCTAGACGAGGACCCTCTTAATGGGTCGAAACATGTCGAGCAATCATCGACTTAAGTACGTGAGTAACCCGGTTAGATAATATTTCAATATATTTGAATAATGCAACATATCGCTGGTCCAATATTACATGATTCTATGTCTTGACTAACGTAATGCGGAATGAAATCTTGACAAAGTTAAATGTAAAATTTAATAAGTAATAACAATATCATTATTATTCTCTTAAACATTCACGTCTCTTAATAGCAATTTTAACAAGGATTCATACAAGATAAAAACTCCTTGAATCCATAGTGTAAAACTTCAGTTTTATGGTACTTTATCCTATAGGTAGGTAGGAAAACTTATTAAACAAACATCCTTTGCTCATTATATTTGATATCTATCCTAGTCCAAGTCCATTCGGATGGGTACTCTGACAAAAATATTTACTAATGCAAAAATGTTTAATCAAAGTTACCTATAATTCGTTCAATGTGATATCCGCTACAACTGCAAAAGTAGTGTTTTTTACACTTTTTGACCAAATGACGATGTCACATTTTCATAATTATTTATATTTATTTTCAGTGTTGGTAGGCTTGCTCTTTGTTAAAGTTTCGTGATGCCATGCTTTAAGGATCTTTTTAAAGATTTTGTTGTTGTATTTGGAAGTGTTCGATTCTGTGATTCAGTGTTACGTAATTTTTTTTATTCGAGCTCTCTCAGAAAAGTGGGATTAGCCAAAATGCTAGCATTACACTAGGGCATTTAATATTATTTATTGAAAAGAAATTATTATAAAACAGTGTTTCAAATCTTGCCTACTTCTGGAAATTCTGAATTATTGTCGATTTAGGCCATAATATCAAATGTGTCCTATGGAAAATACATGCATTTTTGCGACATTGCTCGACTTGATTGGCCATAATGTCTAAAGAAAGATGCGAAAATACCCAAAACTTCCCAAATTAATTATCAAATGTGTACGTACTAATTTAGGATTGAGATACAATTTCAATTCAATTTTGTTGTTTTTTTTTACTTGTTATAAGTCTGACCCAATTTCATTCTGCGTGCGTTATATCTTGTGGAAAATGTGCTTATTGTTGTCTACGCTGGATGCAGGTCGAATCTAACCGGTACATGTGGAGGTCCAGAGGGGAGGCCCATGTTCAGCAGTGGACGTCTTATGGCTGAGATGATGATGTTGTCTATAGGCATAGACACTTCTACAATTATTTTACAATTCTACAAATTAGTAGTTTCATCAACCTAATTATTGTAGAACTTTTATCGAAAAAATTAAATGAATAATGAAGGTATACGTTCGTATTCATAACAATTGATCGAAACAATATATGTAAAAATCCCTATTCAAATTGACAGACTACAAAATTTTATCAAAACAACTATTAAAACAAAATAACGTTATACGTCAATACTGAAAAAATGCTTTACTCGTAAATTATTCATTCACCCATCATTTTATTACATTGTCCAATTACTGGAAATAGCTGTTGTCAATCATCGCCAACAGAAGAGGGAAGATGGTGGACACCTTAAATATACGGCACGACGAATTAATTAAGACCGTAATAGAAGGAAAAGTAGAGAGGAAGAGGAAGGCAGAGAAGGGCGTACATGGACCGAAGTGAAAGAAAAAGTAGACGTCGTGTCGTATCAGCGTCTAAAAGAAAAGGCACTGGAAAGGACCATATGGAAATTGCTTCACAGACAAGAGCCCTGCTCTTAAGTTTATGATCACAAATACCAGTTATGTGCTCGTATTAAGTTATTCCATAGTGAATTTTATTATTATGGTAATAAAATTGATTCTGCTAAAGCCTAATTTGTATACATAGCTCGTATTTTTTATCATAGATACCAAGGATTATTACTATTCGTTAAAAACTTGAAACATGCACGTAACTAAGACAAATTCTAAAGTCGTTTAATGAAATAAATAACCTTCCGCAGTTACAACCTCAATATACTTAAATAAAATAACCAATATACAGGGTGTTTTTTTTTCGACCGTTCAAATTCTACGTAGTGAATGTGTAGGTCATACTCACCAACTTTTACTATGGGGACAAAGTCGAAATCGCGAAAAAAAAATCTGCTGTTTCATACAAATTGGCGGCATTACGCCGGCCGAAATGTATGAAACAGCTGATTTTTTTTTCGCGATTTCGACTTTGTCCCCATAGTAAAAGTTGGTCAGTATGACCTACACATTCACTACGTAGAATTTGAACGGTCGAAAAAAAAACACCCTGTATGTGTCAATCTATTAATTGTGAAAATACGCGTTAAGAATTACACTATTACGGACGGACCCGACGTAAACCGAACGCGACCCAAAAGTACGATGTTTATAGATTCGGTTCAGCCGAAAGGTTCGGCAGTTTTATTGCCGAAACCGAACCTTCGGCCTAAACACGATTTTTAAGCCGAAACCGGCTGAAACCGAAACTTCTTCTTCAGTAAAAAATGGTTGACTATGTATGTCTGTAACAAGTATAATTAATATAATTATATGCATTGAACTAAAAGTGGTAGGTACTAATTTAATGAATCCAAAATTTAAATAATTAATTTTTTGTTAGAAATATTAGTAGATAGTTGATAAACTACAATTGATAAATAAAACAACTTAATGTTATTAAAAACATATTGTATAATACTTTCTGTTGTTGTATTAATATAATGTATATAACGTCACATACATATTTTTATGTATTTAATTGCAACAAAATACTTAAACTTAAGTAGATACTTAATTAGTTACCCATTATACTCGTATATTTTTAACGCTCCAACTAATTGTTTCACTGAACCGAATTAGGTACACGTCCTTTCCGCAGTAGATGTTTCGATACAAATCCAGAACCAAATGAATCAGCGTTTGTTTGTCCTTGAATAAACCGGTTTATAAAGTTCTGAACAGGTTAATCGAACAAGAACATTATGTAACGTTCCCCTAAAAACCGGTTAAAATAAACCGGTTTGACGAACGAAACCGAAATGAAAAGGTTTTTCGCCAAGTACATGATAACGGTTTGAAAATTTAACCGGTATCCGAGCCTTGACTATAGGTTTAAAATTTAATTTATTTTTAAAGGTAAATGCAAAACATACTTTTCGAGGGTTCTACGCAATCAGAGTTTTTTTCAGTGAGTATTAATCGAACGAAATCGAGGGCAATTTGGCTGCAACAATATTGTAGATGTAAAAAGCCTACGTGAAATAGGTAGGTATAGTGTAGCGAAATAGGTAAAAAATCGCCAACTCAAGCAGATCTTATTAATTATTAATAAGACTTGCTTTACTTGACTGTTTTTACCTATTACAAACCTGGAGAGGCGTGAGTTATGTTTTCTGAAAATTTTTGTAGGTGCACCTAAGCAATTCACTAAAATGTTAGCGAAACCTCGGGCAGTTCAGTATATTCCAAATTAAAGATTTGGATGCGATTCAAAATTACTTTTTGTGTGAGAATTAGATTTTGTGTGCTTGTCACTAAGTAGGTACGATTCGAGCAGGACGAAGCAAACCCGTTGCTCTGCAATTTGAATATGCCTCCTATTATACATACGAGGATTATTAGCATTCTAAGAATCACGTAGTGTTGCTTACGTAATAACCTCGTCCTGCCCATTGTGATTTTTAAATGACATTACATACTTCACGGGTCCTGCCCAAACATAAATAAAGTTAGGACGTATTTTTGCCCAGTGTGATTTTGAAATCACATTTTAAAATTTTGCAGCTAAAACACTCCATTGACACTTTAGTGCAAATTTACTACTTGCACCTGATTGGTTGGAATATACTCAATGGCGGTACCTCCATTTTGGATTGCATAGACACGGCATCATTATTGGTAGTCATTTTAAACTTTTCTTTAATTTTAATATTTTTACTACTGCAAAACTTTATTATGTGATTTTAAATTCCCATTGGGCATAATCACTTAATAATATTTGTAATTGTTATAGATTTGAGGGACACCGACATCGGAAATTTATTAGAAAATTCGGATATTGGTGACTTCGTATCTTCGGACGACGACTGTGATGACCCCTTGTACACTCCAATACGGGAACGTTCGATCAATTAGTGATAGCGAGTTCCCATTCGGAAGGTGAACCTGAACCTGATTTGGCTAATGGCAGAGAAAGCGACCGTGGACGAGGTGGACGTGGAGCTTCTACATGCCGTTCCCGTGGACAATCTCGTGGTGGTTCTCGTGGACGATCACGCGGGGACTCACGTGGGCGATCTCGTGGACGAGGAAGGTCAGACACCAGTGTTCCATCATCATCTGAATCTACCCAGACTGGATGGTCTGAACAACAATATCGGCCAAAAGTGCTCAATATATTAGAGATTTAAGTACATTTTATTTGATTAAGTGCACTGTTAAGATTGAATAAACCATTTAAATTATTAAGTCCATGTAAAGAGTTTAACTGAAATGTACCCAATGTCCTTTTAAGTTGACAAATAAAACAGATGGTATTTAGACGATTCTGCCCAAGGTCCTTTTAAAAGAACAAAAGATAGCGTCTCAAAACCCTCAAAAATCAATAAAGTACATGTTCATAGTATCCCAAAAAATCTATGAAAAAAATATTTCATGTAAAAGTAGAAAATTTTATCAAAATGATTTCTGGGCAGGAACGCCTAAAATTATATTGTCCTTCAAAAATGACAACGGGCAGATATAAGTAGTTAGCATTTACATGCCTGGGCAGGACGAGGATAAAGTTTCACACTCAAGTTGCTGACGCTACTTGATATTTATCGAGCAATGTTGAGAAAGTTAGTAAACATGGAGACGTACGCTCCGCCTGGGTCCCCCGACACGAACTAACACAATATTTACCGTACGTTTGTGTGAGAGTGAGAGGATTAAATTCGGTCCAGGGATATACCACGCCTTTTCTTGAATTTATTGCAGGAAAATAAACTAGAAAAATACAGGCTTGGTTAATGTTTGTGGCTGCCGCGAATCTTCAGCGCAATTTTTTGTCAACTATACAATTTTTAAGTTGTCAATATACATTTTTATTAGGTAATAAAATAAAATAAGTAAAAAAAGTTTTAAGTTAAACGGTTTTTATTGCACCAAAAACTAGAAAATAAAAATTAGTTGTAACTAACCGTAGATGCTACTTTTTGTAGATTAGTCACGTGAAACTATTATCACTGTAGTCTTCCCAAGTCGGATGCTGAAAGCCACGTTTATCCTCTATATCAGTGGATTAAGCGTATCCTAATCGGAAACTTTTACAAAACTGAAATAAAAACGTGGGGCGTACGCAATTGTGATTAAGTCACTATAGTTATTTAAGAACACACATAGAATCAAGACAGCAATAGAGTAATAAGTTTTGTTCTGGCCTAGATAAAAGTTATTTACCTCTGTTGAAGTGTTGGAACAGATGAATGATTCATTGCAAAATTAAAGCTACAATTACATAATTATTTTGAACTTGTATGTTTCTTCATAATAACGCCCCACGTTTTTATTTTAGTTTGGTAAAAGTTTCCGATTAGGATACGCTTAATCCACTGATATAGAGGCTAAACGTGACTTTCAGCATCCGACTTGGGAAGACTACAGTGATAATAGTTTCACGTGACTAATCTACAAAAAGTAGCATCTACGGTTAGTTACAACTAATTTTTATTTTCTAGTTTTTGGTGCAATAAAAACCGTTTAACTTAAAACTTTTTTTACTTATTTTATTTTCAAGTTTTTAGTGCAACTTATTCTAGATCAAAGGATGTTGTTTGTAATATGCAATACAATTAGGGATGCTAGCGTTTAACTCTTGCGCTTTAATCACGACACAAAGATGTGTCAACGTAATGGACAACATTTTATGTGTAACGAGAGGGGAATCGCTGCTGAATAGATATTTTTTGAAATCCGACACTAAAAAAATGTCAGCTTGAATGCCCGAAGTGACTCAACTGGACGTGTTATTCATACAATACCTTAGATAACATAGATCTGACAATAAGGAATGTATCAATCAATTTGGTATATTGAGAAAATCAAGTTCAAAGCGAGGCCCGATGGCTCGCCCTACGCTATGCGATCCACTCACGCTGTCACCCTATCAGCTGGAGGGCCGCAGGCCCGACGGCTCGCCCTACGCGGTCCAATTACGCTGTCTGTCGATAGAGCTGTCAAGCTGATAACCTACGCGATCCACTCACGCTGTCAGTTTGTCGGCCAGAGGGCCGCAGGCCCGAGGGCTCGCCCTCCGCAATCCACTCACGCTGTCACTCTATCAGTTGGAGGGCCGCAAGCCCGACAGCTCACCCTACGCGATCCACTCACGCTTGCACTCTATCAGCTGGAGGGCCGCAAGCCCGACGGGTCACCCTACGCTACGCGATCCACTCACGCTGTCACTCTGTCAGCTGGAGGGCCGCAGGCCCGACGGTTCGCCCTACGCGCTCCACTCAAGCTGTCACTCTATCAGCTGGAGGGCCGCAGGCCCGACGGCTCGCCCTACGCTGTCCACTCACGCTGTCACTCTATCAGCTGAAGGGCCGCAGGCCCGACGGGTCGCCCTACGCTACGCGATCCACTCACGCTGTCAGTTTATCGGCCAGAGGGCCGCAGGCCCGACGGCTCGCTCTACGCGGTCCACTCACGTTGATGTCACTCTATCAGCTGGAGGGCCGAAGGCCTGACGGCTCGCCCCACGCGATCCACTCACGCTGTCACACTATCAGCTGGAGGGCCGCAGGCCCGACGGCTCGCCCTACGCGGTCCACTCACGCTGTCACTCTATCAGTTGGAGGGCCGCAGGCCCGATAGCTCACCCTACGCGATCCACTCACGCTTGCACTCTATCAGCTGGAGGGCCGCAGGCCCGACGGGTCACCCTACGCTACGCGATCCACTCACGCTGTCACTCTGTCAGCTGGAGGGCCGCAGGCCCGACGGTTCGCCCTACGCGCTCCACTCAAGCTGTCACTCTATCAGCTGGAGGGCCGCAGGCCCGACGGCTCGCCCTACGCAGTCCACTCACGCTGTCACTCTATCAGCTGAAGGGCCGCAGGCCCGACGGGTCGCCCTACGCTACGCGATCCACTCACGCTGTCAGTTTATCGGCCAGAGGGCCGCAGGCCCGACGGCTCGCTCTACGCGGTCCACTCACGTTGATGTCACTCTATCAGCTGGAGGGCCGAAGGTCCGACGGGTCGCCCTACGCTACGCGATCCACTCACGCTGTCACACTATCAGCTGGAGGGCCGCAGGCCCGACGGCTCGCCCTACGCGGTCCACTCACGCTGTCACTCTATCAGCTGGAGGGCCGCAGGCCCGACGGCTCGCCCTACGCGGTCCACTCTTGCTGTCACTCTATCAGCTGGAGGGCCGCAGGCCCGACGGGTCGCCCTACGCTACGCGATCCACTCACGCTGTCAGTTTATCGGCCAGAGGGCCGCAGGCCCGACGGCGCGCTCTACGCGGTCCACTCACGTTGATGTCACTCTATCAGCTGGAGGGCCGAAGGCCTGACGGCTCGCCCCACGCGATCCACTCACGCTGTCACACTATCAGCTGGAGGGCCGCAGGCCCGACGGCTCGCCCTACGCGGTCCACTCACGCTGTCACTCTATCAGTTGGAGGGCCGCAGGCCCGACAGCTCACCCTACGCGATCCACTCACGCTTGCACTCTATCAGCTGGAGGGCCGCAGGCCCGACGGGTCACCCTACGCTACGCGATCCACTCACGCTGTCACTCTGTCAGCTGGAGGGCCGCAGGCCCGACGGTTCGCCCTACGCGCTCCACTCAAGCTGTCACTCTATCAGCTGGAGGGCCGCAGGCCCGACGGCTCGCCCTACGCAGTCCACTCACGCTGTCACTCTATCAGCTGAAGGGCCGCAGGCCCGACGGGTCGCCCTACGCTACGCGATCCACTCACGCTGTCAGTTTATCGGCCAGAGGGCCGCAGGCCCGACGGCTCGCTCTACGCGGTCCACTCACGTTGATGTCACTCTATCAGCTGGAGGGCCGAAGGTCCGACGGGTCGCCCTACGCTACGCGATCCACTCACGCTGTCACACTATCAGCTGGAGGGCCGCAGGCCCGACGGCTCGCCCTACGCGGTCCACTCACGCTGTCACTCTATCAGCTGGAGGGCCGCAGGCCCGACGGCTCGCCCTACGCGGTCCACTCTTGCTGTCACTCTATCAGCTGGAGGGCCGCAGGCTCGACAGCTCACCCTACGCGATCCACTCACGCTGTCACTCTATCAGCTGGAGAGCCGCAGGCCCAACGGCTCGCCCTACGCGGTCCACTCCCGCAGTCACTCTATCAGCTGGAGGGCCGCAAGCCCGACGGGTCGCCCTACGCTACGCGCTCCTCTCACGCTGTCACTCTATCAGCTGGAGGGCCGCAGGCCCGACGGCTCGCCCTACGCGGTCCACTCACGCTGTCACTCTATCAGTTGGAGGGCCGCAGGCCCGACAGCTCACCCTACGCGATCCACTCACGCTTGCACTCTATCAGCTGGAGGGCCGCAGGCCCGACGGGTCACCCTACGCTACGCGATCCACTCACGCTGTCACTCTGTCAGCTGGAGGGCCGCAGGCCCGACGGTTCGCCCTACGCGCTCCACTCAAGCTGTCACTCTATCAGCTGGAGGGCCGCAGGCCCGACGGCTCGCCCTACGCAGTCCACTCACGCTGTCACTCTATCAGCTGAAGGGCCGCAGGCCCGACGGGTCGCCCTACGCTACGCGATCCACTCACGCTGTCAGTTTATCGGCCAGAGGGCCGCAGGCCCGACGGCTCGCTCTACGCGGTCCACTCACGTTGATGTCACTCTATCAGCTGGAGGGCCGAAGGTCCGACGGGTCGCCCTACGCTACGCGATCCACTCACGCTGTCACACTATCAGCTGGAGGGCCGCAGGCCCGACGGCTCGCCCTACGCGGTCCACTCACGCTGTCACTCTATCAGCTGGAGGGCCGCAGGCCCGACGGCTCGCCCTACGCGGTCCACTCTTGCTGTCACTCTATCAGCTGGAGGGCCGCAGGCTCGACAGCTCACCCTACGCGATCCACTCACGCTGTCACTCTATCAGCTGGAGAGCCGCAGGCCCAACGGCTCGCCCTACGCGGTCCACTCACGCTGTCACTCTATCAGCTGGAGGGCCGCAAGCCCGACGGGTCGCCCTACGCTACGCGCTCCTCTCACGCTGTCACTCTATCAGCTGGAGGGCCGCAGGCCCGACGGGTCGCCCTACGCTACGCGATCTACTCACGCCTTTAGTCTATCAGCCGGAGGGCCGCAGGCCCGACATTGCTGGCAGTGACACGTGTCTCAGCAGCGTCAGGTTTGAGGAATTGGAAGTCAGTATTAAATCCGTCTGTATCTTTTCGTCCAATATTCCGCAGGGTTTGAAGACGAAAGTCTTTGATCAGTGTATGTTGCCAGTGATGACCTACGGTACTAAACCGTGCTCGCTTACAATGGGCCTTATAAGAATGCTCAATATCACCCAAAGGGCAAAGGAGAGGGCTATGCTAGGAGTCTCTCTGCGATATCGGATTAGAAATGAGACCATCCGCAGCAGAACCAAAATAACCGATATAGCTCTTCGAATCGCTAAACTGAAGTGGCAGTGGGCGGGGCTCATCGCGCCTGGAACCGATGGCCGTTGGGGCGGTAAGTTTTTTGAGTACGTACCGGAAGGCGCAGCGTGGGTAGGCCCCCCACAAGGTGGACTCATGACCTGGTGAAGGTCACTGGATGCGGTTGGCACAGGGCCGGTCCTTGTGGCAATCTTTGGGGGAGGCCTATATTCACCAGTGAACGTCTTTCGGCTGATATGATGATGATTATGATAATGAAATCCGTATGTTTCTACCAAATGTCTAAAGCAGTACTTCAAAATCTACAGATCACTAAACCTAGCGGTTGTGGCAGGCAGTAACACTGGAGTATCAGATCTGAGGAGTTGGACGTTAGTAGTATTAAATTCGCATGTTTCTACTTAATATCTAAAGAACTTCTTTAAAATCAAGAAATCGATAGAAGATAAGCCTTGCGCTTATTGTGGGCAGTACTGCAGCACCAGGAGTGAGAAGTTGGAAGTCAAGATCAGGCTGTTAGTATTTGATTATGCCAAACATGCTATACTTTCATTTTCACGTGTCTAACACTCTCGGTTAAGGTAGGCAGTACGTCTGCAGCATCAGGCTTTGAGGGTACAAGTATACAAATATTATAATATTGCATTGTCATGGGGACTTGACACGAGTTCCAAATTTCATTAATTTTGGTGCAGTAGAAGTGGTCGAAAAATCGATCACAAGATTTGAAGCATCGACGACAGTTGATACGCGGTGAAGTTAATAAAAACCGTTTAACAACAACATGCATGTTGTGACTTGTGACTCGTAGGTAAGGTATACCGTAAACTGGGCCCCTAGGCTGATCATGTGTATGTGGTTAAGTTCATGCATTTTTGATCCTACTATTCGATTAATTCGTGTCAGCGGCGGCCTTACCTGAAATTGTACAGGGGGCCGATTTTTGAATTTCTATCGCACGAATTCAAATTCCCGTTCGAATTCAAATTCGAATGACAAAATTTTTCACGACTATTTTCGAATGAAGCCAATATACCCTATTTTTGAAAGTCACACTCGAAAAGCTAGAGATTGATTATCGATATCTTTGCGACACGTTGCACGCAGAAAGTCGATATTTACCGGTTTTTTTAATTTAATGTAATAAAGCTAAATTATGGCACACTGACGTCGGAATTTATATTCCAGCTAATAATAATAACGAATTATAACATATTAAACATTATTTAACGGTTTTTATTATAAAAAAACATGTACCGCTAGTGAATCGGAACGTAAATCTACGATCAATGTTATTATAATCTATGGTGCACACAAACAAACATCAACAGAGGCCCTACCGCGAACCACGAACGAAGTGTTGCCTATATCACACTTACGTACGAATTCACAAGTACGAGAGAGAGCCAACACTTTGTTCGTGGTTCGCGGTAGGGTCTCAGTTGACAGACTTGACAGTGACACTTTATTGGAGTATCTACATACTTCTCCAATGAGGGTTTTTGATACTTTTTCTGCCGCTATGGGGAGGTGAGATGGCAGCACTGAGCCGACCCTTTAACGAACTGTCAAAATAAAAACGCGCATTTAATTTTCAACATATTCATTAGGTTTATTTATTCTGAAAACCATTACTTTAGGCATATTGTTACCTAAAATAAATAAATAAAATAGTTCCAAGTCAATTCTCATGAAACTAACAAAGTTATAGTAATTATTTTTAATACCAGTGACTTTGAGCGCCTGTTTTAGAGTTCAATCTTCAGTTCGACGACCATGTATTAGTCGTAATCCATTACAAAATCAATTCTCTTCCAAATAAAATAGAATTTCAATATTTTAGGCCCAGGTGCCTATGAATAGTATGAATCTGACAGCTGTCGAGACCAGGTGCGTACGAAGCGCCGCCCTGGTGGTAGAAAAATTATCGAAAACCCTCATTTCTATCAATAGAATTGAATACGAATGGTCAACCGCAGTCGTTTTTGAACTTTCTATCACTCGAATCTCAAAAATAGCATTTCATCGTTTTTATTAATTTTCGAATGAAAGATTCGAGCGTTCGAATCTCAAAAATCGCCCCCGGGCCTTAATCTCACAAAAATAAGGGTAGACCTATGTATCTTCAGGATCCATCTAGACTATGTCATACGTCGCATATTACTTACTCTGCCTGCTAAATGGGTTCTCTCTGGCACCTCAAATTTCATTAGGCACAAGAGCAGGCAGCCGAGTTACTTAGATAAGTTTCCTTATATTTAGAATAGACTGTGTAATATCATACACGTAGTAACTTTGTTTAGGCCTTTAGGGTATTCCTTACCTACGAGTCACAAGTCACAACATGCACGTTGTTGTTTTTTTTTTATTAATAAAAATGGTCGGATATCTCTGAAAATATTGACATTACAAAAATATATACTATAGGATTGCAGCACAATAAAAAAATAATACCCACTTGACTACTAGTTCTACCACTTTGTCGGCGTGATTAATATGTAGGATACCTACCCTAGCCGGTTTACTACGGAACCCTAAAATTACGAGTAAATAGGTAGGTAAATAATGAAAAACATCTATAATTCAAACGAGTATTCCTTCTTTAATTACTGTAGGTACCTACGTAATTTTTCTTCCCTAAGCAAGCAATTAGTCACTTCTTTGGACACTTGGATAGGTGTCCTAGATGTGACTATACTTGGGTTCAAGACTTCTCTTCGTTTGGTCGGTAACGGAGCTGTGTCAAGAGTAGGTACTTTCCCTCAAGTTTCCCTCATTGCATATTTTACCTATTCGCGCTTAAAATCTTCAAACCGGGAAACTGGGGTAATTTAATTCAATGGGTTTGATAGTAGGGCAAAGTAGTATGGCTTAAGTATTTAAAGCACATAGGTACCTAACTTATCAAAAAGGAAACCACAGTCCGTAGGTACCCATTGTATATTGAAGTATTTAGAATACCTGTTACGTTTTGATTCTATATGGTTCTTACCTACTAGGTATATGATTGGTACATTTGGTACACATCCGGAACCTACAGGAGTTACAGTTTATCGATATTTATGTATCGAAATTTAATTTAATAATCCCTAGGGATAGACATAGACAACTGAAAGCGACTTTGTGAACTTCACTGTGCAATTGTTATACAGAGTGTTTTTTTTAAGTGGGACAGTATGGGGAAATCGGAAACTATAGAAGATACAGGGAAGCTGTCTTAGGAGACATTAGGTATTTTTTTGAGATAACAATTTCGGCATTTACAAAATTGTGGTCAAGTGCGAGTTGTACCTAAAAATTAATAATATTGATAAAAAAAAATTGACGCAGATCGACGTAATTTCATGCGTAGACAATTTTATTGTACTGGATAAAAAAAATCTGAACAGCAGAAGTTAGTCAAATTCAAGAAAACCATTTCTCATATTACATCCACTGTGAAGTGTCAACTGCAAGGTCAATATTTAAAAAAGTATCACTTAAACTTTTCGAATACGACATTTGAATTTGGAACGTTTTATAATCAAGTGCGAACTTGACCAAAATTTTGAAAATGCCAAAATTATTGTCTCAAAAAATACCTAATGTCTCCTAAGACAGCTTCCTTGTATCTTCTATAGTTTCCGATTTCCTCATACTGTCCCACTTAAAAAAAACCGGCCAAGTGCGAGTCGGACTCGCGCGCGAAGGGTTCCGTACCATTATCAATTTATTATTAAAAAAATACAGTTAAATCAACCTACCTCAAAAACTATAGGAGATAATTTAATCAAACTAAAAATCGTTGATAGAGTTTATTGATGTGCATAACATATATTTTTTTTAGAATTTTATATCGCGTAGTTTAAAAAATAGAGGGGGGGGGGACACATTTTTCAGATTTTGAGAGCTGATATCTCGAAAACGATTTGCTTAAACAAAAATAAGATTTATAAACCTTCATATCATTTTTCAAAGACCTTTCCATTAATACCACACACGCTTATATACAACTAAAAAAAAAATTCTATCCCCCAGTTACATGTATGGAGGGCCCCCACCGCAATGGTTTTTTGTACAATTTAGTATCATAATTCTGTAGCGGTTTATACAACACATATCCTTACCAAATTTCGTTACTGTAGCATTTATAGTTTCCGAGTAAATCGGCTGTGACAGACGGACAGACGGACAGACGGACATGACGAATCTATAAGGGTTCCGTTTTTGCCATTTTGGCTACGGAACCCTAAAAACACTCTTTGTAATGTAGGTTTTAGTAACTTACTTTTATGACTACGTAGTTCACACTGAAAATTTCGGGAATGACCCACTTAGAGATCACTCAGCATACAGAAACAATTATTTTCTGAAAGTATAACTCTTTAGTATTTTTTTGAGGTATAATTTATTCGGTTAACACCTGTATTTTAGGATTTCTTGCCATTTGAAAATTGTGTGTCGGGCGATTTTACGAATTTCGCCCAATTTTTTTATTTTGTAGCGTTTTTACACTACTTTCAAAAATACGGCCTTACTCAACAATGAAGCAGGAATAGGCTTAGATTCTTATTTAGTAACAAAGCTCAATTCTTGTAGGACTGCTTGTAATCGTTTTCACAAATTGTATTGCTTTCGATTTTTTCTTATGGATGATTCTAGAGATCAACGTCTTTTAACAGCCATACCCTAATTTTAAATCGCACTAACGTGGTAAATCATAGAGAATTCATGAAACAAATTATGTTACGAAATTCGGACATCCTTAGGTATCCATATGACTTACTAGAAAAAAATCCAATATAAATATTTTTTCTTAAAAAATCTATAGTTTCAATGAACAACCCAAACAAATCTTCCATACAAAATTCCAAAAACTGAAAAATTTCATACAAAAAGTGATCTAGGAAAAATGGGTTATGAGCTTTGAGAGTTGGTTCAATTGTATTAAAAAATTGTACACATTATCAAAAAGAGTTAAGAAAGGTGATAATTTAAACAATAGAGGCATAATTAATACAGTTTCCTAGATTCCCGACAATTTCAGTGTGGCCTACGTATTTGTCTTGTTTTGCCATCATGCCTTGCTTGCTTGCGCCTTTTCAACAGTAAATTCGTTGAAAGTTTTAAACATCGGAACTTCTATGGACCGTAGAAGTTTCTGCATATATAATTATGTGCGATGTTTTTAATTATTTTGAATACTTAATATGATTTGATTTAAGCTTTTTTATCGGTCTTTATTTTCAAAACTGTAATCTTTAAATACGTATTTATGTAATTAATCGAACTAACTTAACCTATATTTAAGATTGGCCCTTATGGGATTGTACCGAGGATTCTGGCGGCGTTTCCTCGCTGTTTCGCAATTCTGATACATTGTGCGAGGAAGTCGCCAGCTCTTGAAGTTTTGAGCTTTGTGAAAAGCAAATATAAATTCTATTTCCGATGGGCAGTCAAGTTAAATAACTCTCGCTATGCGCAAAATCCACTTAGAGACGACGTGACGCCAGGACTTCAGAAAGCCAGAAACGTGCCAAGTGCGGAAATTGTGTCGTTTGAAAATAACTGTGAACTCTCAGATATTTATCTATGTAGACATTACATGAAAATTTTATTGCAGTAGGCGAATGTGATACGATGTTCGTACCGATGGCTAACCAAAGGAACTTCAGTTTATTCATTCTGATTTACTTAATATGTTCAGTCGAGGGCAAATAAGCCTGTACACTGTAGTTACATAACTTACTGTTTCATTTTTCTTTACCGTACCTACCTACTCCAGATAAATCTAACTATTAGGAAATAATAATGCATAGGTATCTTAAGTAGAGAAAGTTATATTTTTTACAAAAGTATTGAGTTTAACCTACTGGAAAAGGGGAAAAAAATAAACCTCCCACCACAAACTTGTTTACCAAAGACGTCCGTAGTTCACCCAAAACCGTTCTGTCACTCATGAATTATCCGTGACCTCTTTTGCAAGACTTTTTCTTTTGTTAACTATCACTGGCACTTAGTAAATAACTGATAGGTTTGGCGCACATCCAAAGTAGTTAACCGTATTTCACGCCATCTTTTATAGACAGTATTCACGAAGAAATAAAGTAAATTATTTTTCACACCACATTCCCAAGTCTTAGAGATTATCTTTATAACACTATCATCTTATAATGTACACGCTTTACATTCTCCGCTACCTATAACAGTAGCCGTAGGGTAGGTAGGGTAGAGAACGACTAGTTGAGCAGTCGGGTAAGTTGAGCAACTTAATATAACTATATAACTATACAGGTCCATCATATTGTTTGTTTTACTTAAGCAAAGCCTGGTGAAGGTCGCAGGACTCCGTTAGATGCGGGTGGCGCCGGACCTGCCATTGTGGCAATCTTGGGGGGGGGGGGGGGGGGGGGCATGTGTTCAACAGTGGACGTCTTCGGCTGATATGATGATGATGATGATGATAACCTAAACGAAGTTTTATTGTACGTAATAAACATAAGTATTTTTTGTGGATCTAGTAGCTGTTTTAACACACATAGTAATAAATAAATGTGTGTATTACTTAATATAAAAAATATAACAATAATGAACGTTCACGTTTATGTTCAATATCTGCAGAAGCAAACGTTATTATCTACCAGTGCGATGCGCTTAAGTGCAGAATCAATGCAATACGGTTCAAGAGAGTTAATAAAACTATATTTTTACTATCTTGATAGCGATTGGAGAAAGCAATACTTAGTGGTCGTCGTTTTTTCACAAACACTAGAAAATGGGATTCTAGCAATTGGTATTTAACTCATGACTTCTTACATATCGGTCATCAATCGGACAGATTTATCTCTATCTAATTCTAAGTAACGCGTCACATATGCCACTGAAATTAAGCGACGAATTAT
>JALPQI010020897.1:0-10859 GCA_025490895.1 Thaumatotibia leucotreta
CGACAGGAGCCCCTCACCTCAACCAAGTGCCCCCTCCGTGCCAGCCCCACGACTCTCATGCCGGCGTCAGCGAGTGCGCCGCACAGCGCCGCGCTAATGCCCACTCCAGCACCGGTCACTAACTTCTTCTTCCTTCCATCGACCGATTGTTCTAGAAGAAAACACGCGCGGCAGTAGCCCCTCACCTCAACCAAGTGCCCCCTCCGTGCCAGCCCCACGACTCTCATGCCGGCGTCAATGCCCGCTCCAGCACCGGTCACCACCGTCTTCTTCCTTCCATCGACCGATTGTTCTAGAAGGAAACAAAACACGCGCGACAGTAGCCCCTCACCTCAACCAAGTGCCCCCTCCGTGCCAGCCCCACGACTCTCATGCCGGCGTCAATGCCCGCTCCCGCACCGGTCACTAACGTCTTCCTTCCATCGACCGATTGTTCTAGAAGGAACTAAAACACGTGCGACAGTAGCCCCTCACCTCAACCAAGTGCCCCCTCCGTGCCAGCCCCACGACTCTCATGCCGGCGTCAATGCCCGCTCCCGCACCGGTCACTAACTTCTTCCTTCCATCGACCGATTGTTCTAGAAGGAAACAAAACACGTGCGACAGGAGCCACTCACCTCAACCAAGTGTCCCCTCCGTGCCAGCCCCACGAGTCTCATGCCGGCGTCAGCGAGTGCGACGCACAGCGCCGCGCTAATGCCCACTCCAGCACCGGTCACTAACTTCTTCTTCCTTCCATCGACCGATTGTTCTAGAAGAAAACAAGCGCGACAGTAGCCCCTCACCTCAACCAAGTGCGCCCTCCGTGCCAGCCCCACGAGTCTCATACCGGCGTCAGCGAGCGCGACGCACACCGCCGCACCGATGCCCGCTTCAGCACCGGTCATTAACTTCTTCTTCCTTTCATACACCGATTGTTCTTTCTAGAAGGATACAAAACACGCACAACAGTAGCCTCTCACCTCAACCAAGTGCCCCTTCCGTGCCAGCCCCACAAAATTCTCTTGCCGGCGTCAGCGAGTGCGACGCACAACGTCGAGCCGATGCCCGCTTCAGCACCGGTCACCACCGTCTTCTTCCTTCCATCGACCGATTGTTCTAGAAGGATACAAAACACGCGCAACAGTAGCCCCTCACCTCAACCAAGTGCCCCCTCCGTGCCAGCCCCACCACTCTCATGCCGGCGTCAGCGAGTGCGCCGCACAGCGCCGCGCTAATGCCCACTCCAGCACCGGTCACTAACTTCTTCTTCCTTCCATAGACCGATTGTTCTAGAAGAAAACAAAACACGTGCGACAGTAGCCCCTCACCTCAACCAAGTGCCCCCTCCGTGCCAGCCCCACGACTCTCATGCCGGCGTCAATGCCCGCTCCCGCACCGGTCACTAACTTCTTCCTTTCATCGACCGATTGTTCTAGAAGGAACCAAAATACGTGCGACAGTAGCCCCTCACCTCAACCAAGTGCCCTCTCCGTGCCAGCCCCACGACTCTCATGCCGGCGTCAGCGAGCGCGACACACACCGCCGCGCCAATGCCCGCTCCAGCACCGGTCACTAACTTCTTCCTTTCATCGACCGATTGTTCTAGAAGGAAACAAAACACGCGCGACAGGAGCCCCTCACCTCAACCAAGTGCCCCCTCCGTGCCAGACCCACGACTCTCATGCGGGTGTCAGCGAGTGCGACGCACAGCGCCGCGCCAATGCCCGCTCCAGAGCACCGGTCACTAACTTCTTCTTCCTTCCTTAGACCGATTGCTCTAGAAGAAAACAAAACACGTGCGACAGTAGCCCCTCACCTCAACCAAGTGCCCCCTCCGTGCCAGCCCCACGACTCTCATGCCGGCGTCAATGCCCGCTCCCGCACCGGTCACTAACTTCTTCCTTTCATCGACCGATTGTTCTAGAAGGAACCAAAATACGTGCGACAGTAGCCCCTCACCTCAATCAAGTGCCCCCTCCGTGCCAGCCCCACGAGTCTCATGCCGGCGTCAGCGAGTGCAACTCACAGCGCCGCGACAATGCCCGCTCCAGCACCGGCCACTAACTTCTTCTTCCTTCCATCGACCGATTGTTCTAGAAGAAAACAAAACACGCGCGACAGTAGCCCCTCACCTCATCCAAGTGCCCCCTCCGTGCCAGCCCCACGACTCTCGTGCCGGCGTCAATGCCCGCTCCCGCACCGGTCACTAACTTCTTCCTTCCATCGACCGATTGTTCTAGAAGGAAACAAAACACGCGAGACAGTAGCCCCTCACCTCAACCAAGTGCCCCCTCCGTGCCAGCCCCACGACTCTCATGCCGGCGTCAGCGAGCGCGACGCACACCGCCGCACCGATACCCGCGCTCGCACCGGTCACCACCGCCGTCTTGCCGATCCAGCGATCCATGCTTCTAGAAGGACACAACATGAATAAAGAAGTCTACCAGTCTACCAATGTTTATCAATATCGAAGATGTGTTTCTAAATGTACAAAATTTTAGAGCACTGATATCTTTATTCTAGAATAAAAGAATAAAATTAATAAAAATATGTTGCTAACGTAATGCATTAATATATGTATATCGCTCAAAGTTCAAGTTCATGCCTACGTATAAACAAAGGACGCCTATTACCTACTTATAATTATGTGCAAGTTGTGTCACATTCAGATAGCTCGTAGAATATTTGAATTTGTCGCCCTTTTTAAATGCCATAATTGCACAAAATTTTACTTCGTAACACAAAAATTATGCCGTTAAATTTTGTTTTTTTTTTTTTATTGTAAAAAGTTGTATAGTTTCCGCATTAATTTTAGGGTACGGTGCACAGAAAATTACTAAATATATGTATAGCAAATAGATATGAAAAACATGTACTTTGCTACCTGAGAGTTTGCCTTAATAATAAGGCGGTAACTTTAACTTTTCACGCTAGGCGAAGATAGGTATCCTAGGCGAAGATACGAGAATCTACGGTACGTCAATTTTAGAACACAATCTTGGTTTTAACGGCAACTTAAATCCTTTAGTTCACATACATTTTTTGTTGAATAGATTAATATTTAGGTAATTTAGGTAATATCTATGCTATGTGAAAAATGTTATGGGAAGGCTGTCATACATATTTTCATTTTTTTTTTTGTTTTCATCTGACGAATGTAGTCAGACTGCGCAGAGGCTATTGAATTAAGATGATTAGATGAAAATACGTTTCTGTAATAGTTTTTAGTTTATTGGTGTAATAATTCCGTTTTAATTACTTAATTGTTCTGTGTTACTATAATCTGCTAACATAAAACATACCATAATACGTATTTAACTACGTATATTTACATAATCATTTACTTAGATACATATATTTACATAGTTAACTAATTATCTGCCTAATTGAAACAAACAAAGTACTTAATGCACAACACGGTCGACACAATGCAGAATAGTTAGATTACGCGGAATATATGCGATATCAATAGTTATTTGTGTTACAAGGGATCAAAATGATATTTTTCCGGCAATATTTTCGGAGATAATCGCTCCAGAAAAAGAAAAAAAAAGAGGGGGGGGGCCTCTAACTTTTAATCCGAAGGTCCAAAAAATACGAAAAAAAAAAAAAAAACATGAATACATGGGCTTATAGAATACTTTAAAATAAAACTATTTCGAATATAATAGGCCCAGCCGTTTTTGAATAACTACGGAACCCTACACTAAGCATGGCCCGACATGCTCTTGGCCGGTTTTTATTTTATAGTTGATATCTGTTTAAATATTGTTATTACCGTTACAAGTGTGTTATTATCTAGTTCGAAATAAGTAATAACGCTCAAAAAATATCCATGATATTTTACACTAGCAATATAAGTAGTATTACATTATAAATATTAGATGATATAGGTAGCCGCTAAAAAAAAGTCGTGGGGCCCTATGTAACATGGACATACTTACGGAAATAAAATACAACTTCTAAAATTTTCTACTGAAATTAATGACTTTTCGATTTGACGTAAGATTCAAAATTAATTGATAGTTTTTGGATCCTTTTCATTAACTACGTCCACATGAAATTAATATTTATAATTTATACATATGCACTACGATTTAATTGATCTACAAAAACGTATAACATAAAAAAAACTATAGGAAACTTACTTAATAGAGATCACAATTTACGCGCAATGCCCACGAGATCACACAAACAATAGCCGCACGCGCAGCTCGAACGGTCAGCAACTGTACGAGTGGAAAGTCAGACCGGCTTCGCGAACCTTGACTCACTTCTGGGGATAATGACCCTTCTGTACTTGGCTTTAAAGGTGGCAATACCGTGGCAGTGGCAGGGTAACTGGATACAGTAAGACAAGTGATGAATAAAATCTGTGTTTATGGCGTTCCAATGACATTCCGTAACAATTTAAACTTCGAGTTTATAAATAAATATTATCAATAACTAATCAGTATATGTATAGCCTTGTAAGGCCCACCATACCATTTTTTTTTTTTTTCATCACACTTGCTGTCTAAGTCTATGCTCGCCATTGCTTGCGTGCGTAGCGGGAGGAATTATTATTATTATTATATTATTATTATATTAGCCTATTGTGTCCCACTGCTGGGCAAAGGCCTCCCCCCTCTTCCTCCATTCCTCTCGGTCCTGTGCGACCTCTGGCCAATCTCTTAAAAAGGAGTCTAAGTTATCCCGCCATCGCCGACGGGGTCTGCCTGGTCTCCGATTAGAGTTGTGGGGCACCCACTCTGTGGTTATTTTGGCCCACAAATCATCCGGCATGCGGCAGACATGACCCGCCCAGTCCCATTTTAACTTAGCCGTTTTCCGAGCTACATCAATAATTTGTGTCTTGGAACGCAGCGTGGTGTTCCGGATACGATCCTTTAGTTTTACACCTAATATGCTGCGTTCCATAGCTCGCTGGCAAACCCCGAGTTTGAACTTCTGAGCTTCCGTCACCGGGAGGAATAGAAAAGTGAAATTCCCTAGGGAGTAATAGAAATGTCAGTACGTCATTTAAGAATATTTTTTGTCGGCAAGTGTTATGAAAAACATTGTATGCATCACGGTCGGTAAGCAGAATATTAACTCGAGTCATAAAAGCTCTTCTAACACTCTCGTTAGTAATTCCGTACTTACTTCCCTTGATGCACAATGTACTATTTTGACCTTGCTATGTAAGGAATAATGGTGAACTTCGTTTGTTAGTAAAATCAACCCAACGAAGGAAAATGTGGATTTATTAAGATTATTTATGGTTTAAAATTAATTAAAATGGAGTGTATATTGTAATGCACATTGGGCTTTACAAGGATAAAATAATTACGTATTGTTGTATTTACAGCTCACATAAATCATAGAAAACATGTTATTAAACAATAGAAATGGAGAGGAAACAAATTAGTGAGGTAGGTACCTAAATACAAAAATAAGGCGACTATCTTATCGTTAACAAATGAGAAATGAGTCTCTTTCAGACAACCTTTGGATAACGAAGGGACAAAGAGAAATGATATGTATGATAAGCGGTTGTCAGTGTAGGACATACAATTGCAACTGAATTTTGGTGGACCACAGAATACAAACGCATAATTCTCTATTAACACAATTGCAAATGGGTGAAAAACACCTAAAAACTTTGAAGATATAACATGTCGCTTCAGTCGAGTTCTACTATACCTACATATATTTACTAGATTACATTAAATGAAAAACTGCGGCCACGTACCGGAAGGCGTAGGCGTAGCGTGGGTAGGCCCCCCACAAGGTGGACTGATGACGTGGCGAAGGTCGCAGGAGTCCGCTGGATGCGGGTGGCGCAGGACCGGTCATTGTGGCAATCTTTGGGGGAGGCCTATGTGCAGCAGTGGACGTCTTTCGGCTGATATGATGATGATGATGATGATCATGAAAAACTGCATATATCTCGGCGTATTTAATCGACTGTCCATACCTAATTTATTTTTTGTAGAGTACAAATTTTAATTCATGTCATTATAAAATCAAATTTCCTTCAAATCAAACCTAGTATTAGTTAGCAAAAAAGAATATATGATACAAAGCTTTTATAATCCGTCAAATCAAATAAAAAATGCATTCGCAAATCACTACCTACGGCTCAATAGGGTTTGTTAATTTTAAAACTGCATGCTGTGTTTATTCGTCAACACCATTTTCGACTCGCTTTCGACTTTTCTTAGAATATATATTTTCAGATGATATGAGTTCATTGCAATGATAGTTTATTGTTTCGAACATAAGATTTACAACTATGTTATTAATTATTATTATACCTATACCTACATAAAATTCTAACATAAAATGAACCCATTTATCATAACAGTTGTTTAAGAACAGGGGTCAGGCAAAGCATGTCATTTGACTTTGGCGAGTTTTCTGTCCAACATATTCTGATCCCCGATATTGAGCAGAGAGTGTGCAACTGTGCATGTGCAAACTGGCCCGATACCGCGAGAACCGAAAATCGTAAATTTCGGGGCTTGTCTCTATCACTCCAACGAAGGCATCATTAGAGTCACAAAGAAAGATCAATGTGTGCTTAGCCAAGTTGCCAATCGCTAGCGCTTGCTAGCGCATCGTAGTTTTCCTTCTTTGTCGCACTATTATGAAGGAGTGACAGAGAGGGAAAACTACGATGCGCTAGCAAGCGCTAGCGATTGGCAACTTGGCTAAGCATCTTGAAATTTGCGGATTTCGGAGTTCGCGGTAGCCGCTGATTGGACGCTCGAACGGGACGTGACGTGGTGCGTGCGACATGGCGTCCAATGCGTCCATGTTAAACAAATGTAAACGTTTCTATGCGCGTGGCCCAAGTGCACGCCGTCAAAATCCCTTGCACGCTAGAAGTGCCGCTGCACGCCCGGCACTCAGTCTTAACGCCAAGCCACACTGGATGCGTGTGCATTATCGCTTGCTGGTCACGCACGCGTGCTCGCCACTATCAATACGACATGTACATAAAGTTGCGGTTAAACTAAAAGAGCATTCGCTGTTCTAACCTCCCACTCTACGAAATTCGATCGGTAAACAAAACGTGACTGGTTGATTTCGTAGAACGGGCGCTAGAACAGCGAAGTTCTTTTGGTTTAAACGCACCTTAAGCTACAAGGCGCACGACGGTTTGGTGGACCGATCCTTAGGCTATGCAAGATTAAAATTGATGGTTATAACTCTGTCATTTGTGAATTTCTACTCTTCCACTATAAATATAATCTAACCTTCCTCGACATCAAGTGCCTTCGACCACTCAACGATGGCGCACTTTCAATTGTTTTTAATTGTCACACTCTTTTATTTTTCCAAGGCACAACCTTACGATATTTTGAATGAACGTGTTCAATTCCTCAAAGATTTTGTGCAGTTAGAAGGCAGACCATCGACTATAGTCTCTCATCTGGAACTGAGTAAAAGTAAAGTATCTACTGCGTTTGATTTACTTAAGTACCTGTACAGTCAAAGACAAACTAAGGTGTACACAAAAATGTTCAAAAATATGTCCCAGTGCACTCTAATTCTGTGTAATAAGAACGTCGTAACATACATATTTATGAGCGGATTCTTTCGATACTTATTTGTGCACTTGACTTTACTTATCTGAGTTATCTTATTGTTAACTACTCCAACTCCATGCTATTACAGGATTGAACTAGATTAAATGATTAAATTGAGATTAATGGGATAGTCTTATACACAAAGTACTTCGGAAAACTATAACCCTTTAACTGGCATGCATTAGTAGTACATTGTGCATCTAGGGAGATAAGTACGGCAATACTAACGAGAGTGTTAGCAGCCCGACTCCTTAGGCGGAGGGCTTTTAATGACTCGAGTTAGTATGCCTCTTCCGACCGATGCATACAATGCTTTTCATCACACTTGCGGACAAAAAATAAGTTATGGTGCGCATGCAAGTAATGGCGCGCTTAGAAAGCAAGTGTGATGAAAAATATAATATGTGTACCTACAGTTCGACACGCGTGAAAAGGATTCCGTATGCTGACGATCATTGAGATTTTCAACGATATTTTATAATACTTTAGACTGCTTACAGGTTTTCCTGTACCTAAACTATAGATAAGGAACTATTTTTTGTATTATATTTTTCAAAATATTAATCGAAATTGTAAATATTATTTACCTTACAATAATAAAAAAATATATTGTTAATCCTCACACTAAGCCCTTTTCTTTGACATCACATGATATAGTTTGAAAACTTTTTATTTTATTTTCTAATTTAACCCCCAAAATTCCCAAAAGTAGCCCTCATAACTATTTAAAATTCGTTTATTTACTTTCCATACGTCCATCGTTGGGCCAGTAACTTACATATTACTTCTTCTTCTTCTTATTGTTCATATTTAAGAGCTGTGCTCTTGTCGGTGGAGCAATCTCCAACCCATCCGGTCCTCTGCCAACTCCTTAACCTTTTGATACGACAAGACCTGAACCTTCTCTGTTATTTGGTGGAATACTTACTTTATACATTACTTACTTTCAAGTAAATCGCTTCAGTACTTTCGGAGCAAATCGGCTGTACAATAACAGAGACATACAGACAGGCAGACACGCGACTGATCCTATAAGGGTTCCGTTCACGTTCTTTTCCTTTTGAGGTACGGAAAGATAAGAATACTTAGGGTGCGAAAGGTTTGACGGTCTTGGACCAATAGAATAATTATGCCATTTGAAGAGACGCGAATCACATACGCACTGTCGCAACAGCATAAACAGCATTCATTTAAACCATACTAGCGACCCGCCCCGGCTTCGCACGGATACTAGGGTAAAAGCACCAGTAGTCAGCCTTATAACGCCTTTTTAAAATGTGAACGGTCGGTATTTATTCAGGATAAGTCGGATAAATGAACGGATCACATTGTTACATCAACTGTTTATTATAGTTTTAAAACGAAATAATAAAAAATATAACATGAATCCTTAAAGTACCTATAATTTAGTTAAAACAAAAAATGGCACTTTTTCCCAGTACTCAGCCGCCAAAATCCAGTAATCAGCCTTTTCGTGCCCAGTACTCAGCCTTAGTATATTACGATCATAATGAGATCAAAATCAGCAATATCTGTATGAAAATCAAAGATATTAAATATAATTCTTATTCCTTATACTTAACTCTTTTAAATCGAAGACTAAGGGCATGAAACCAAACGTAACAAAAAATATTTTTCAAGCTCACAGTATTAATGTTCATTTTTATAGGCGGTCGTATGTAACAGGTCCATTATTAATTTCTATAATTTAGTGTTTTTTTATATTACTAGTCCTCAAAGCTGGTTTAATGAGAGTAAAGTAATTTTTTGGACACAGTATCTATGTTTGTACTTGAGGAGGCTGCTGGCATTGCAATAAACGCAATGTATTTTGTTTAATGAAAAAAAAATTAATGTGACTATGACATTCTCCTTGCTGGGGATTTAAACAAGTTCATTACATTAGAAAGAATTGTAATTTTTCAGCTTTTTTCACACATTCTTTTATCTGTTTTTGATCGGGTTATATCCGTTAAAACTGCATCATTTTCTGTCAAACCTGATGAATTAATTGAAAAATCTATTTTCTATTTTCTTGTGCCCTTTTTATTGATTTTACTGGCGTCATTCTGGGTTTGTTTTGGTTTGTGTTTAGTTTTTTGTTTGGTTACAGTTTCTTTGTAGCGTTGAAAGATATTTCTGCTTTTTTCCTAAGACAACAGTTTTTTTTCTTCTTTTTATCTTCTTCTTTTTTCTTTTTGAATCCTTGAATTGAATAGGTGCTACATCATCTAGTCTTTAGATGATGTAGCACCTATTCAATTCATGACTCTAGGGGCGCTAGATTTTTTATCTTAAGTATTCCGTTTTCTTGTACCCATACGTAGTTACATAAAATACATACCTAAATGTACTAGGTAGAAAGATAATATTATTATAAGTAAATAATTATCGCTATAATCCTTAATAATATATCGGTGGCTGAGTACTAGATCCACGAAATCCAGTAGTCAGCCGTGATAAAAAATAAAATCAAATGGGGCCGACTACTGGGTTTTATATCAAATTGAATAGGGCATGCCTAACAAAATTTGAAAATTTAAATTTAACGGTCGTAACAGTATATAACAATAACAAATAAAATATTAAATGAAGAACCCAAAGGTCAGCCCCCGGTGGCTGAGCACTAGATACTTTGATGAAAACTAGGTATCCAGTAGTCAGCCCCCTCAATTTATTAGTTAGATCATGATATTTCCACACAAATACGAGTAATCGAATAGATAAACTAATTAATAAACGAAACATTTACAGAAATCAATAACTTTTAATATCAATATATAGTTTTCTTCCCTTTTAAGTGAACACCACGTGCAGTCAAAAATATGGCGGACATGACACTACCGCTCTCGTCGACGAACACCACTTGTAAGAACGAATTTATTGCTTCCCCGATCCCTCACTGCACTTTGCCGCGCTACGTATCAACAAATTGGGAATCAGAGCTTTTATTTGAGTACCCGCGATATGATTATTCGAATAACCGTCCAATTCCCGACCAAAAAACGACTGAAAAGGCCGACTACTGGTTCCTGGCTGGCCACTGGGGCCGTTACCCTATACCTACATAAAAACCTTCCTCTTGAATTACTCTAACTATTAAAAAAAACTCATCAAAATCCGTTGCGTAGTTTTAAAGATTTAAGCGTACAAAGGGACATAGGGACAGAAAAAGTGACTTGTTTTTATACTATGTAGGTAGTGATAAATAAACCTTACATATAATGTACGTGCCTACCTACTAGTTTACTTTTGGTTTCAGATGAACATGTTCAAATGGGCAAAATGTTAGCTGCTGAT
>JALPQI010020898.1:0-21211 GCA_025490895.1 Thaumatotibia leucotreta
TACCATACAGGGTGGAAAGGGACGACGTTCTTTCCCGCTACCGACCGAGTCTACCAACCATTACGATGAACTTTCAGTATGGGACCAACATCGAAATATTAAAAAATAAAATTAACCGCTCGTACAAAGTGAGTGATTAGTTAGAATTCAATATTATGGAAAAGTCAATTTTTTATGTACGCTTTCGATGTTGGTCCCATACTGAAAGTTTATCGTAATGGTTGGTAGACTCGGTCGGTAGCGGGAAGGAACGACGTCCCTTTCCACCCTGTATATACCTACCCCTTTTTAATCGAATTAATAAAACACTTTACGAAGTGTTTAGAATCTCAAAGTGTAGGCATTTTTTAAATATTTAATTCATAATTCATTTATTGCATTTTATACTAGCATCTTATTGTTTATGGCCATTTGATAGAGGATCATTGTATTTTTCTGTTGAGGTACGTCAAGGGCATAAATATGTATACACTTTTTTATCTTATGCCGTTAAAATAAGGTGCAAAAGTGTATACACATTTTTGCCCTTAACTGTAATAAAAGAATAAAAAGTGGAACATCTTACCAAAGTTAAAAAAAATGTTATTTCTCGCACCATGTTTAAGAAATCACTGAGTGTCGTTAACACGGTATAAATAACAGTTTTCAGGTATTTCGATTTTTAAACTTTTTTAGTATATCGACAAAAATAATTTACTTTCACAGATAAAAACGATTAACCGTTAAACCTACTCCGAGCGCAGTATAAAGTAATATGACTTCATTCGATGACCGTTTCAGTGATTTAATAAACAACCACGTATAAACAACATTTTTGTACTTAAGTAATATATAAACAATATCAGGTAGAGGCATAACTGCATTCATGTTGACAAAATATTCATGGAATAGGTAAAATAATTTAAGAATTAAATTACGGATCGCATAACGAACAAGCTCATGTAAAGATGCATTCAGGCCAAACGAGCATTCTCTATTCTATCCCCCACTCTACGAAATCAACGAATCACGTTTCGTGTAACGATCGAAATTCGTAGAGTAGGGGGTTAGAATAGCGAATGCTCGTTTGGTCTGAATGCACCTTTATTTAAAATCAAATCTCTTTCAAAAGTTTGTTGTACGAGTAGGTATGTTACTACTACTACGTAACCACAGTTCACATCATCAGCCTATATCAGTCCACAGCTGGACTAAGGCCTCTCCTAATTTCTATGCCTATGAACGCATTAGGAGGCAAATGCTCTTCATGCTAGGCAAGCGGGCTGGCGATCGCAGTAGTTTTTTAGGGTTCCGTAGCCAAAATGGCAAAAACGGAACCCTTATAGATTCGTCATGTCCGTCTGTCCGTCTGTCCGTCTGTCCGTCTGTCCGTCTGTCACAGCCGATTTACTCGGAAACTATAAATGCTACAGTAACGAAATTTGGTAAGAATATGTGTTGTATGAACCGCTACAGGATTATGATACTAAATTGTAAAAAAAACCATTGGGGTGGGGGCCCTCCATACATGTAACTGAGGGATAGAAAAAAAATTTTAGTTGTATATAAGCGTGTAGGGTATTAATAGAAAGGTCTTTGAAAATGATATGAAGGTTTAGAAATCTCATTTTTATTTAGGCAAATCGTTTTCGAGATATCAGCTCTCAAAGTCTGAAAAATGTGTCCCCCCCCTCTATTTTTTAAACTACGCGATATAAAATTCTAAAAAAAATATATGTTATGCACATTAATAAACTCTATCAACGATTTTTGGTTTGATTCAATTATCTCCTATAGTTTTTGAGGTAGGTTGATTTAACTGTATTTTTTAGTAATAAATTTATAATGGTACGGAACCCTTTGCGCGCGAGTCCGACTCGCACTTGGCCGGTCTTTTTTTTATACCACGTCGGTGGCAAACAAGCATACGGCCCGCCTGATGGAAAGCAGTTACCGAAACCTATGGGCGCCTGTAACCCCAGGGGTGTCACATGCGCGTTGCCGACCCAATAAAAACTTGTACACTCCTCTTTTGAAGAACCCCATACTGTAGTCCAACGGGAAAACCTCGGCAGGGAGCTCATTCCACAGACGGACCGTCCGCGGGAGGAAGTTCCTCTGAAACAGCACGGTGCGCGACCATTTAGGTTGCAAGGTGTGAGGATGAGCGCCCAGTCGGTGGCGAGCGGTGCGATGATGAAAAGTGGTCATTGGCATCATGTCGAACAGTTCTTCAGAGCACAACCCATTGTACAGACGATAGAACAGTAGTTTAGTGTCCACTATGATGACGCTGCTGCTCATCGTTAATATTCGATAAATAAATGATCAGTGACACTTCAATCCCTTATTCGACTTTTACGACACCCACGGGTTGACTTGGGGTGGTGACAAATGTGTTCTTATGCCGTCATCCCCATTCTACGATATTCGTTCGTTACACAAAACGTCATCATCATCATCATCATCAGCCTATCGCAGTCCACTGCTGGATATAGGCCTCCCCAATTTCACGCCTCCGTTCTCGATCACACAAAACGTGATTCCTCGAAATTCGTTGATTTCGTAGAATGGGGGATAGAATGAGCATTCGCTCGTTTTGGTCTCCACCTGTACCTTCTCGCCTCCCAAATTTGGAATACATTAGAACTGCGTTTTACAAAGCATTGCTAAATAAAAGTCGAATGAAAGGCAACGGAAACCAAACCACATTCTATTTTTGTCAGGCTTATCAGTCTTACAAACGGATACATTATTCGTAATTATTTTCATTAATTACGCCCTGTAAAATAAAGGCGTTCTTATAAAAAGGAAATTACTTTTAATTCCATCAGACTTTACAACGCGAGCTACAAGAAAATGGTATCTAAGGTATGTTTAATACACAGTGTTTCCTTGCAAACACCGCATAGTTATATAAGTCATATTGAACAACTTTTAGTATGGGAGTTGCCCCGAAATTGAGTTAAGGTGGATTTACACCAAGCGAGCGAATGTAAATTCTATCCTCCACCCTACGAAATTAACGAATTTCGACGAATTACGTTTTGTAAGCGAACGAATTTGGGGATAGAAAATATAGAAATGAACATTGTACTGGTTGGTGTACGAGTAGTAAACGCATTTTTCGTGGGTTAGGTACGTGGTCTAGACATTTTGTATGGGAATGTGTTTTTTTTGCGGTTTTGGTTGGTTTGGTGCAGTGGTTCGTAAAAACCTAACAGACCTACTGACCGTGACAGTAGGTCTGTTATGTTTTTACTGTTATGTTATGTTTTTATGTAGGGTAGGTAGTGTTCTCATCTTCCTTTTATTTCCTCTCTTAATTCGTTTCCCTTACAATTTATAAATAGAAACTCCTTTAGGAACATAACTTCAATTCTATCTACATAATATGATACCATTAAAAGATCTCGCACCCTACTAGGCGATAAATATTGGCAGTGTATATTTTTTGTTCTGTTTTTTTTTACGGAAAGGTCCAAATTCACATTGGAAATATGACTGTCACAATCAATGAATCTTAGCATATGTTTTAAACATTCGACTATATTCGGATATTTCTATAAAAACACGCCGAAAGAGTACAATTGTAGGTACGGTGTAATTGTAGCACGGAGTTGAGCGTTGCTCGCGGAGGACTCTTTAAGTGTTATTTAAATAAACATAAAATTTAATTTAATTTAATTTTTAATACGAGCGATTTCGGAGACGACGAAATTCGTAAATTTCGGAAATTTGCCTCTGTCACTCCAACAAAGGCGTCATTAGAGTGACAGAGAAAAATACCCGAAATTTAGGAATTTCGATGTTCGGGCAGATCGGAAAGAAATCTTCTATCTGCAATTTTATATTCCAGGTTGCAATATACCTCCTGGTGCTCTGCCTCTGTGTATCACTGTCCCTCCAGGCCCCCGACCACAACCGCACCCGACGCGCCGATGACAAGCCGGCGCCGCCTGGCGTCCCTTTTAATATACAAGACTTCCAGGGATTCCTGAACGTCATTTCCAACTGGATTCCTGGCTCTAAGAAAGACAAGGAAAAAGACAAAGTCACTCCTGAACCGGAAAAGAAGGAATAAAGGAAAATGATTACACAACCTGGCATTTAGATATTCTGCGACTATAATCACCAAAAAAAAAACAAATTCAACCGATTTCTCCAAGATCCCATCATCAGACCCCAACTTGGTGCTAACGGACCGCTGTTCGATTAAAAAAACAAACGAAAATCGGTTCACCGTTTATGGAGAGATCATCCATATAAAAGAGTCAGCCTTATTGAGAACCTCCTCCTCTTTTTTTGAAGTCAGTTAAAAAATCAGGGTCTTATGTTGTGATGAATGTGATGATTCCTCTTTTACTGTTTGTGGCATTGGTCGCTTTCGTATACATATTATTGAGAACGTGAGAGAAACGATGGTAAAATGATAATACGGAACCCTAAAGATAATTATTTTGACAGCTAGGGTTATGACAAAGGATATTGAATAAATTATTTTTTGCTCAGTAAAATGTTTTCTTTTCTTAGTAGGTACTCGTATATTCATCGTAATATATCTTTAAGCTAGGTAAAAAAATGTTCAGTAAAAAATAAACGGCGAGTAAAAACTATGCATACCAAACCAATCGTCAATAGAATCTAAAAGGAATGTAACCAAACCCAAACATTCATAATCACGCACTTTTAGAGCACAATTTTGGGTTCCTTACTAACTTAAAATATTAAACTTTGAGTTCACACACATTTTCTAGTTAAAATTATTGATACCTATTCATTAGAATTAACGTAAAATATATCTGCGAACGTGTTAAACACGATATGTGTCACAGACGTGAAATGCTATGGAAAGTCAGCCATATTTGTTTACATTTTTTTAGAGTCTACTGGCGAATGGTATAGTAATTTGGTGCTACCACAACCTTTATGCATTTCAACTTTGATAAAATTGCTTGCATTATTTACCTAATAATTTTAAGTATTATATTACTGAACGTATTGTGAAAACACGAATCAAATTGTACTTTTTATTTTCCCCAGTAGTCACACTACTTAATACTATATAAATTATAAATATTAGACGTCATATATCAAAGAAAAACGATCAAGATCACCTAAGGTCAAGGTCAAAGGCGCCTAGCCTTGTAAGGGATTCCATGTTATACCCGAGAAAATTGACCGGTGGTTGCTAAGACCGAGTGGCCGAGGGGTACATGCATCAGCCGCGAAAAGCTGAATACGTGGGTTCGATCCCCACCTCAGACGTCAGGTGATCTTGGTCATTTTTCTTTGGTATATGACATCTAATATTTATAATTTATTATATTACTATGTAAAATATTGAGTGCTACGAATACTCTTCTTTTTCAGGTATTTTCACTGGTAATTCTGTATGTAACTTGTGAAATTAATGTTCTCGCTAAACACCACAAATGCAAGATGTGTCCCGACTCTGCTCGATCTAACGACAATGCAGTTTCACCAGATGCCGAAACAGAATTTACAACACGAGATGATACTACTGCAACTAATACTGATACTACTACTGATCACGTGACTAAACCCACTCCGATCAAGTCGAATTCAAGTATCTCCACGAGCAAACCTAAGCCTTTTAGTAACATTCCGAATAAAATAAAAGATACAATTGATAAAATTATTCCTGGGAATAATTAAGATCTAGCTGATAATAAAGATTTATAAATGAAGTAATGGGTTGTAATTTTAATTTCACGTTGTTTGATAACCAACAGTGTAAATAATGTCACGTGTGGTGCTTCCACATTGAATGTTGCTTCGGTTACTCATATAAAGTCAGTTATATAACTTATATAATCCAAAAGAAAGTGTATTTAACAAGGACAGTCAAAGACAAAATAAGGTGTATACAAAAACGTTCAAAAATATGTCCCAGTGCACTCTAATTCTGTGTAATAAGAACGTCGTAACATATTTATGAGCGGATTCTTTCGATACTTATTTTTGCACTTGACTGGACAATTATACGGAATACTTACCTTCTAAATTAAAAAAATTGAAAACAATATTTGCGAATTAAACAAAAAATATACAACCTTAAGAGACGATATTGACAGCATTAAAACCACCACGGAAAAAACAAAAACTGAAACTGGTGACATTCGACAACTAACGACTTCCCATATTAATGACACAAACAAAAAAATTAAAAGTCTCGAAGCTCGCTTGGCAGATTTGAAAGATCAGACCCGTCAGATTGAAAACAGATTGAATATCTCAAATGTTACGCCACCCAATAATGAATACAACATGAGCAATATGAAAAATGATGAGACGCACAGAAAGTTCGTCCTTTATGGGTTAGACGAGTACTATGGAGAGACTGAGTCATGTCTTTATCCTCGCATAAACCATATGTTTAACTACATATTAAATATTGAAATAAATGGCTTTATAGAATCTGTTCGACGAGTTGGGAAAAGAGGAAATCGCCGCCCACTGATTATCGAGCTTATTAGTAATAGGATGAAAATATACGTTTTAGACAATGCGCATTTATTTAAGCTCTACGGCTACTCTGTATCGAACTTCCTTACTAAAGAAGGTATTGAAAAGAGGAATCAATTGAAAAATATTTTAATAGAAGCCCGCAAGAAGGGAAACCATGCAACAATCCGAGACAATAGGCTGTACATTAATGGAAGGGAACATAAGCTTAACACAGTAAGCCAGAGAAGGCTGCCCGCAATAAACAATTCTACCTGCAGCAATTTTTCACACACCATCACCACCACCCCTGTCAGCCAAAACCCTGACGATAAGGAATCCGTGTGTAACCCCACAAATTTGAATATAAGCCCCGAAACCATAAGTGATACCACTACTAGTAATTTTCGTCCCTAAACAACGCTCCAACTTTACAACCCTCTTCCAGAATATGCAAAGCCTGAGTAATAAAACTCATATATTGGAGGCATTTCTAGAAAGTCACACTTTTGATGCACTGTGCTTATCTGAAACCTGGATGACTTCACCGCAGTTAGACTTAATTCATTTTTCCGGCTATGAACTGACTACACATTTCAGTCGCAGTACGCGAAACGGAGGCGGAACGTGTATTTTTATTAAGAGCGGTATAGAATACTCTGTCAGAGAAGATCTCAATAAAATCTCTACTGAATGTATTTTTGAATTGTGTTGTATTGAATTGATTAAGCTAAATACTATACTTATTTGCGTTTATAGACCTAACAGAGATATAGAAACCTTTTATGATTGCCTAGAGAACATTTTAGAGAAAATAAAGTATAAGGAACATAAGAAACATATATTGATAGGAGGTGACTTCAACATTGATATGCAATTAGAATCTAAATGCTCTCGCCGTTTATCCGACATCATGTTGACCCTGAATCTTGTTAACGTAGTTCAAGAGCCCACTAGAATTACTCTAAGCTCCTCCAGTTGCATAGACTTAGTTTTTACTAATCATAAGTCACAAGTGACTCTAATCACGGAGTATGGTTTGTCAGACCATAAAGGCGTTGTATGTAAACTTGAAGGTATCGGCAGTAAAACTGAATCTAATAACTATATTATCATGAATAAAAGAATACATAACCTACATAGCCAACTCGCATTTAAAAACGAACTTAAAAATATTATTTGGAGTAGAGTCTTGATATACAAGGGCATAAATGACAATTTTAATGCATTTCTTGATGTACTAAAACACACATTAAACAAAAACATTCCTATTAAACGGATCATAATTAAAAATAAACCTAAAAATGTATGGCTTACGAAAGGTTTGAAAATATCATGCTCACACAAACGACTATTCAAGATTCATGCTAGACAATCAAATAGTCCCATCCTTAAAACACATTATAAAACATACGCAAATATATTAAAAAAACTTGTCACGAGGTCTAAGAGATTACACAACATAAATAAAATGAAAAAGTCTAGGAATAAAACGGCAACGATGTGGAGCATTATTAAGGATATAAAAATCAATGTTAAAACTAGGAAAAATATTAAAATAAAAATATCGCCTCAGAACATTATTACAGAAGACCCTGAAATAGTGGCGAACACCTTTAACAATTTTTTTGCGTCTATATTTAATGATACACAAGGCGACAATTCTACAAACACCCGAGGCCGTCCCGTGCGGTCCCCACTAGAAAAGTCTTTGTACTTGTACCTGGTAACGGAGGACGAGGTCCTTAAAATTATACGTGGACTTAAGAAAACACATAGTACTGGGATAGATGACATACCATCAACTTTGTTAAAACTGTGTGCCTCTGAACTAGCGTTCCCGCTGTGTATGTTAATTAATCAATCGTTTGATCAAGGGTGCTTTCCACAACATCTGAAGACATCACTAATTAAACCCATACACAAAAAAGGTAATGCTCTAGATGTAAATAACTATCGACCAATAGCGCTGCTGCCGACTCTATCAAAGATTTTTGAGGAATCGATGTGTACTAGAGTCTATAAATTCCTAGAGAAAAATTCTGTACTACATGACGACCAATACGGATTCAGGAAAAACAGATCAACTACCCTTGCAGTAAGCAAGTACACTCAAGAAGTCATGGACACTATCAACAAAAAATGCTTTGCAGTAGGGCTCCTTCTAGACCTCACGAAGGCATATGATAAAGTTTCACACAAAATTTTACTTCAAAAACTATACGGATCAGGTATTAGAGGAATCGCTTACGACTGGTTTAAATCATACCTCGATAACCGCATGCAGCTTGTACAGGTCGAGTATCTCGATCCCTTGCTTGCTTGTCTGCAGACTGTCCGCTCTGATGTTAAGGAAGTAAGCGGATCTATCCCCCAAGGAAGTGTGCTTGGCTGCCTGCTTTTCTTAATATACATAAACGACCTCCCAAAAGAAATTGATGTTAAATGTACCCTATTTGCAGACGATGTATCCCTTCTCTTTGAATTCAATAGCAATGACGATTGTAATGCAACATTAGCTCAGACCTTAAATAAAATAAACCATTGGATGAATGACCACAATCTTAGCATAAATCCCGATAAAACAAAATTAATTCAATTTTATCCTTACCAAAGATCCCCTTTACCACTAAAAGTAATGCTAAACAACAAGCAGATTGAAGAAGTAAACAATTTTAAACTTTTAGGTGTGACTATCGACAGTAATCTAAATTGGAAAGCCCATATTTTAGATATTAAAACTAAATTATCCCGATTCCAGTACGCATTATTTACACTTCGTGAACTTTCGAATTTTGCTGCAGCACTATCTGCGTATTATGCTTATGCACATTCTTGGCTGCGATACGGTATTATGATGTGGGGTAATAGTACTGATGCACACGACTTGTTTGTAATGCAGAAAAGATGTATACGCATATTACTTAAAAAATGTAACAATGAAAGTTGCGAACCTTACTTTTCAAAACATGGTATACTTACGTTGCCCTGCCTTTACATTTTTGAACTGGCTATGTTTGTGAAGAAAAATATGCATCTATTTCAAAAGCAGCAAAATGAACGTTTAAGAAATAAATTGCAACTGCAACTACCTGCACCGAAATTGGAATTATTCCGAAATAGCCCTAAATACGCCGGTGTAAAAATCTATAATCTACTTCCAGATTACATTAGGTCAGAGGAAAACGACATACGTTACGCAAACATGTTGAAGACATTTCTTATTAATAAAAACTATTATAATGTTAAGGATTTTATGAATGATAATGATATGACATGAGCATTGATTAATTATACCTATTACTATTTTAATAACTATTGAACATGTGCTATTTAAATTGTAAATATTAAATTGCTATTAAATAATCACGTAACTATACTATTTTAATAATTATATAATGTTGATATTTTTAATTGATTGATTGTATGTATGTATTAGCACCTATGTTAATTTTAAGGATTTAATTGCCATACCCATTCTGGGTCCATGAGATACTTACTATTTCGCATGTAAAAACCATCTTGTAATTTACCATGGTGCAATAAAGAAAGAATAAAGAAAGAATAAAATGTCAAAAAGAGATGTATTTATGCACTTAGCGCCAATGGTGAGCATCATTACGTCAAATTAGTATTACCTACTATGTTCTAAGGACCTACTAGTATTAATTAATACTAAATTAGTATGATATACCTATTCTAAAACAGTTAATTCAACCCCTGACAGTACCTACAACTTGTACCATCGCCATAGCAGCACACTCGATGAGCATTGTTTGCGTTTGTACCTATCACTGAATGGGAAATGATAGGTGCATAGACGTAAAATAAAACTATAGACGTTACTCTCTCGAAAGAATTAATGTTTCAACTGGGCGCACTTATTAGAACAAATTAGTCCTGTAATAGCCTTTTTTTTTCGTTATTTTCGTGAGTCAGAATAGGAATAGTAGCTATAATTTATATTGCTACACTACGAAGTATGCCGGCAAAAGTACCGAACATTCACATTGCTAATTAATAATAACAGACACTGTACCGAAGCTTGTTTTTTGGCAACCATTTTCGGAAAAAATACTTAGTACAGTCTATTGCAAAATAGGTGGATTAAATACACTTAGAAATGTGTTCTAATAGTTAATAATAGTCAATCAACCGTGTGGTGCGGTGACGGCAGTAAGATTACGTAAGAGTTAACCAAGGGAGTGAAATGTCACTATTCGTTTATTGGTTGATTATAGGCAAGTGGCCTGCGTTTCACAAGATACACACACACACACACCCACAATGGAAATATATATATATATATATATATATATATGTATCCATGATTGTAAATTGTAATTATATTATCGGCAATAAAGGTCATAATCATAATAATAAATCTGACAATTTCCATACATAATTTTCCTTTCACCTTGAATAGGCACCCTGTACCTGTATATCAAGACACTCACTCATTAGCAATTACCTTTGCATTATTTTATGACTAGGAAATACTAATTACTTAGGTTGATTTAAATATTTATACTTAGTCTAAATCTAATCCGGATAAACTGGAATTAGGACCATCTAAGAAGGAAAAAATATCGATATATCTCATACAATAAAAACACATAAATATTAGTATGAGTATAATAATAGCCTACCGCGTATTTGAGCCTGCTAAGTGATATGAATTACCATGGTATAATTATCATAACAAATATTTATCACGGATGTTCGTATATGGGAAAATTCTAACTGAATACTATCTGCGTTTCTGGGTTTTTACACACATGAACGATAAAATAGCACTTCAACTTGTCCTACTGATAACACTAATTAGGAGCTGTTACGCAAAATTACTTCAAAATATAGAAAACTTCAGTCGCACAAACGCAATTGAAATATGCAGTTCTTGGTTGTCTTTTGTTTACTAGTGGCCGTCAAAAGCCAAACGGATAGTGAAACATATGAAGATCGTATCGCAGAATACCCTTGGCGCCCTGTTATCGGCCCGTATGGAGACCGCTCGACGACTGTCAATGTGAAACCACCAAAATACGACAATGGAAAGTTCTACCCGTTTCTCCAACAAGGCTATGTGGGAAGACCCTTCGTGCCTTCCCCGTATATGGGCGGGTTATACACGGTGCCGTACTATGCTTTTGCTGATCCGTACACTCCGACAGTGAACTATGGACCTTATCCGCAAAATCTTCAAGTGCTTATTCGAAAAGATAACAAGGATAAGTCTTTTGTAGGTTATTAAACTGTACATCACCACTGAAAACCTTGAACGGGGTAATTTAGTAGGCTATACTGAATAATTTTTACTACGGGGCCAATCACGAAATCTAAAAAAAAATTTTTTCATACATTGTGACCGATCGATAACGACATTTCGTATATATTTCTGGGTTAGATGCATAGTAAAAGTCGTTCAGAATAGGCTACTAAATCACCCCGTTCAAGGTTTTCCGTGGGTGGTGTAACATCCTGTATATCGGAGGCTTTCCTTATGATAATAAAATAATTCAATTACACTAACAAGAGTTTTATTTTGCGCTTTAGGAATTTATTGTCGGTGAAAACAATAAATTTCATTGATCAAACGTACAGGAAAAAATACACCTCGGACATCAGGTGATCTTGATCGTTTTGCTTTGGTATATGACATCTAATATTTATAATTTATATAGTATTAAGTAGTATAACTACTGGGGAAAATAAAAAGCACAAATCAAAGTATAATATATGTTAATAAATAATTTGATTTGTATTTTCGCAATACGTTCAGGAAAAAATACTTTAAAACCAAAAAACTAGGCCAAAATAAGTAATTGATAGGTTTTGAGGTTATATTTTTTTTCTTATTTCCCGTTAACATAATAATACAAATATCAAAGTTGTCCCTAACTACTTATTTTAAATGGACAAGTTTTCAATGCCTGCTCATGGTCACTATGTATCTACTCGGAAGCCGAAATTGTTGACAAAGTAATATGCAAATGTATGGTTGGGCGATGGATGTGTTAACTCAATACACAACATTAAACACACTGATATCAATTCATAACTCGGTGTCAAAACTTTGTGATCGGCCGGACACTTGATCTCAAACTGTAAACTTATCAAGCAACCAATATTGTATATTTATGTTGTTGCTTGTAAGTAGGAAGATTTACTAGAATCGCAATTAGTTTATTAAAATTATTTTATGCAAACATACATACAACAGGCTTGTTTCCGATTTGTGTTTACTGTTTCAATCGATGCGGTTTATTGCAAAAGGCATTACTTTCCGTTATTTTTCATTAAATAAATACACAAGGCGAGTTTAAGGGCTAAAATTACAGGGCCCGTGCAAGGTTCTGGAACGTTTGACTTCTAAAGGTGCATTCAGATCAAAAGAGCATTCGCTGTTCTATCCCCCGCTCTATGAAATCAACCAATTACGTTTTGTGTAACGATCGAATATAGAATAGCGAATGTTCGCTTGATCTGAATGCACCTTAATAAATTTGTTTAAAATTGTGACGTCACTGTTACCAATCAGCGATAGGTTTGGTAAAACTATTAATTGTTATTTTTTTATACCCCAAAAAAATATCATGATTTTTTTGTCAAAATTAGTAAATTTTCTGCATATCCAACTACACTTCCTCATGAAATTTAACAATGACCTATTGCCAACAAAATTTTAGGACCGTTTTTGAAACGTAGGTATGACGCGACTTTCATATTTCATTTGTTCGTAGTTGTAAAGTTTGGAAACCCGCGTATTTTTTGGCCAACGTGTTAATATTCACAGAAACTAGAGTGACATAATTCCTAACAAACTTTAAAATACAGTTTACAATTACCGTAACTGAAATAGGTGGAAAGAATTTATATTTTTAGAACTGCAAAAATAAATTTGTCGCAATTTTCATAGGAATCCCCAATCAAATAATAACATCTTATTTAAGCAGGGATCTTCCGATTTTGTGATCAGTGTATCCATTGGACTAAAACAAGTGCACATCAACATTCAAGATGCTCAAAGTAAGTTTTTATTTCATAATAAAAATCTCTCACCGTTCACTTCCATTGATACCTACATCAACATAATACCTACAGTAGTAGTTTTTACCATTTTCCTCACAGGTAAAATTTATTGTAACGGCATTAAGTTCCGTATCTGGGGATAAAAGTGAGACCCTGTTGCTAAGATTTCGCTGTCAGTCCGTTCGTCCGTCCGTGTGTCTTGTATATCAGGCTTCTAGGCTGTAATCATTGTGATAGCTGACAGCCTGGTGATGTTTTCACAAATTATAAATTTGTGTTACTTACAGATATTATACCTATTACATGTTTCATGCAAATTTGCTCTGTAGATTATAGACAATGTTATGGAACTCTGCTTGTACGATGACATTGACTTGCGACTGAATTTTTGTAATTGAAGCCTAGCAACCCTAACATGCACTAAATTTATATATTCTTTACTATTTGCAGATAACGTTAGTGCTAGCAGTCATCTTTGCCGTATTATTATCGGCGACTGCTCAATTTGGGGGCGGTGGTTACGGAAGTCAGGGTGGCTACGGCCGTGGTCAAGGTGGCTACGGTGGTGGACAGGGTGGCTACGGAGGCCGAGGTGGACGGGGTTACGGCCAAGGAGGTTTCGGCGGTAACCAAGGATTTGGCGGAGGTCAAGGAGGATTTGGAGGTGGTCAAGGAGGTTTTGGGGGTGGTCAAGGAGGCTTTGGCGGTGGTCAAGGAGGATTCGGTGGACAGGGTGGATTTGGGCAAGGTGGCTTCGGACGTTAACTTTTGGAATGTTTTTTATCTTGGAAATGCGACTGAACTGGACTGTAGTGTACCGTTATTAGACGAATTGATGTTTATTTAAATTAAAACTTGTTTTTAACTTGTCGTTTTTTTTTCTACCTTTGGGTGTGCTCTTATTAACGAATTTTTAATACCCGTTTACCAACATACTTACTATTTTAACATTTTGATACAAAATCGACTATAATTTTATTTTCATATAAATATTTTATTCCTTGATTTACGCTGTTATAGCATGTATTATATAACGATATGTATCAACTTCTTGTTTTCTCAAAAAGGTAAATCAATTTTCGTACCAATTTATCGATCAAATCACCTTTAGATTAGGAGTAGGTATTAGGAGTATTTGTTACAGTTCCGAAGGGGGCCTATCTCTCCAAACAAAATTTAAACTTGCGGCTAAGTTTTCTTTATTTTTAATAATTAAGTAGTCTACCTACACAAAATGTATGCCGTCTTATTTAGTTATGATTCTTCCGCTTTGATAAAAAAATCCATCCAGTCAGACTATCCAATACCTCCACTTTGTCTATTCTGAATTTAAATAAATAAATTAATATATACCTTATCCGGACAAAGTGACATCATCAAATGTTATGTGAAATCGTGGACGAGTGTCAAATCCGATAACTTTTGTGTATGGTGAAGGTTTGACGATGCTCAAACTTTGACTCTGTTACATCACGACTGACGTCGGTGGGAAACCCCTTTTACTATCATAAAGATAGGCCGTATATAAATTAGACTAAAAGTTCCAATACAAAATATGCAACATTAATTATGTCTGCGTTATAGCTGTTGCGTGTGATCTAAGGATTCTATGTAAATGTGAGCGGTACTAGTGGTCGGTAAGGATGCTCACCCTACTTGCCTACTGGAATTGGAGATTTACAAGTTTGCAGTATGATAATGAATATGACTAAAGTTTTAATGTTAATATTACTCTAATGTCTTACCGTGCGATGAAAAATCCGAGCTCTGGACATGACTTAAATACTTAAAATTACTATGAAAGTTGCACACATTTGCCACCCACTAGTGTTGACACCAGCGTTGGATACTTTTAAATGATAGTAGGTATAGTGATTGACGTTCCAATTTTAGTCTTGAGCAAACGCCTGTTGAATTACTATTTTGTGTCTTTAAAATATGTAAGAAAGAATCAATGGATCTTAAAGCATTATTGGTGTAGTCATGTTTGTCGTTTTGTAATTATCTCTTATCTCAGCATTTTGATTTTTCTATATTTCTTTGTGCTTATTTTCTTATGATTCACTTCCTCCCTTTTAAATTAGTAACTATCTTTTCCTTGGTTTTATTTTCCTCCCGTGGCCCTGCGAGCTGCGTATTATACGCCCATACAAGGTTAACCTATGCAACACTACTACTTAAGCCCGACTATTATAGATAACATCATAATTATTTGGTTTACAAGTAGAAAAATGTGTTTATAATTTCAGTTACGATAAATCATTTTCAATGGTAAGAATTATGGAAAAGTTTGAACGTCTATGGTGTTTGTTGTAGTAGGTAGGTAGTCAATGTTTAAAATTCATTGATCAAAACTGGAATCATAGAATTGGCAAATTTAATAATTCAGTCAACAAAGTTATAAAATCGTAGCTACGATGAGCAGAACAAGCACAATATATTTATTTAGAAACGCATAGATATATTTGCTACTATGAAGTCGTTAGAAATACCCGGTCGAACAGAGGACTCATATTTAAGCAAGGATTCTTACGTGTTGTGATCAGTGTGTGATATAGAAGCAAGTGTGACATTCGCAAGATGATCAAGGTAATAATAATGTTTTCCGTAGTGTCTCAGTAGTCACATGATGGTTAAGTTTTTATCGTTTATCGTGTCGTGTCACATTCACACTTTATTAGAACGTGACAGTCCAACTATATGAAACGATAGATGTTAAAAACTCTACCATAATAGGCCTAGTACATAGAGTCGTCTAAAGTGACAGGTTTTTGCATGTTAAGTTTACACTTTTAGCAAAATACATGCGAATTTAACTACTGACACTTTGTCATTCGAACAAGCTCGTAGGTGAAGGGTCCACGGAAAAACCTTGTCCAGTGCTTAAAAAAATCAGCGCAAATTCACACCTTATTCTGTTAAAAGTAAGGTGGTTTTTCCTTCAGTAATTTGAATTGATTAGACATGTTCTTTCCGTGGACCCTTCAGTTTTTTTAAACCTAGTTGTGCCTCAATTACCAGTCCACGGTCAGTTTGATTAAAACATTCAAACATTCATATACCTACATATTTCTTATAGAAAAAAAAGCATCTGGGTAAGAAACAAGCTATATTTATTACCGAAGTATAATAATATGTGTGATAGGTACTGATATTCTAATGCAAATAATAACTATAGATAGGTTCTATACTATTGTGGCTTTATAGCCTTGAAGGGTTTTTAATTCTTATCATTTTTAAGCTTAAAGTATTCTTGAAATTTCAAGGGATATCTTCTATCAAATAAGCATTATCACACGCTCATCAGCTAAATATTCGCTTGTCATTAACTCTCAATGTTGATACTTACTTGTGTTTGATAGAAAGAGACAGGACCTAAATTAGCTGATATAATATATTGTACATCTCGTAAATTTTTGTGATTAGGGGGATTATTCATTAAGAAAGTAGTAGATTACAGTGTTACGAGTAGGATAGTATAGTTAGGCTTCGAAAACATTTAACCCGTTATTCATAAACGTTTGGTAACTTAACAAGCCGCTAATAATTGTTTGTCCCTTTTACTCTTATGGACACATTGTTAAGACCGAAAGGGACAAACAATTATTAGCGGCTTGTTAAGTTAACAAACGTCTATGAATAAGGGGGTGAGATCGTGGCGAAAAAGCCGAATACATATTTATTTTTTTATTTAAGTCATATTTTCATGAACATTTTCTGTTACAGATTACGGTATTCGTGTTAGCAGTAGTCGTGATGACGGTCACTGCTCAATTTGGTGGCCAAGGTGGTTTCGGAGGAGGAGGCTTCGGGGGCCAGGGAGGATTTGGGGGCCCAGGAGGGGGCTTCGGTGGCCAAGGAGGGGGCTTCGGCGGCCAAGGAGGGGGCTTCGGCGGCCAAGGAGGATTTGGCGGACCGGGAGGCTTCGGCGGCCAAGGTGGTTTTGGTGGGGGGCGCCGCCCAGGTTTCAGCGGGGGATTCGGCGGAGGACCAGGTGGCTTCGGCGGTCAAGGAGGCTACGGACAAGGTGGATACGGAGGACAGGGTGGCTTTGGGGGACAAGGATTTGGTGGCCAAGGAGGATTTGGTGGACCTGGAGGTTTCGGTGGACAAGGAGGCTTCGGTGGCCCTGGCGGTTTCGGAGGCGGATTTAGATTTAGACGATAGTCGTTAAAGCGAGGACATAATTTAAATAAAAACATTGTGATAGTACATTTTATGTAATTTTAATTGTTTTATACTAAGTGAATAAAAATGTTTATTTATAACAATTGTTTGAAAAGAGGAATTATTTATTTTAATTATCTAAGGTACCTAGCAAATCAAACAAACATGAATCCAAATGATTCTTCAGTCAACTCATCATCAAACAATGACAAGTAATTCACTCAAGCGTTATAAAATCGTATTCTACAGTAACTCTAATACGTATATCTACTAGTAGTACCTAAACCAAAAATACAGCAAGATTTCATCAAAATCTTCAGATATTAATTACTGTAGATCGCCTCCCTGCAGCATGGCTGGACTAATTAATTCCATTATACGTAAGGTCAGGTAGAACAAATGCAACTCTAAGGTAAATTTAACTTGGTACTTAATTGAAATGTATCTTTATCTAATAGGTTTTGTAACAGGTCCTACCTATTACTATGTTGCTTTCGATAAATCAAACAAAAGTTCATAGAAATAAATAGACATTTCAGTTAGTTCTATTTACCTCATAAGTAGTTGCATATATCCCACCTGACCTTATTGGAATCGTTTCCAAGGTATAAGAAATCTTGTTAAACTACCCAAAACTCAGAGCAGGAAAAAAATTAAAAAACTACATTAAATGGGAGCCGGCGGAGAATATTGGCTAAGGGCTGATCTAGCGCTTGATATGACTTCAGACATTACTTGTAGCAAAATATTCCCAAAATAGAGCGCTAATCGAGATCCTTTCACCAATGGGCTGGGCTTGTCGACGGGTGGAACTGGTTTAGGTAACTCAATTTCTATACTGTTACTTGTGATCACAGGCAGCACATTCTCTATAGGGGGAGGCGGTGGAGGCACTAAGAGAGATGGAGGCGGAGAAGCGAGAGCTTCCACCGCTTTAAGATATGCGTTTATTTCGTCCACTCTTGATATGTCTGTCAATAAATTGCCTTGTACTAGCTCTTTCTTGGCTTCCACTACCGGTGGAGGTGGTCCGGGTATTGGCGTAGGGCTTGGAGGTGGAGGTGGTGATACCACTACTGGTGGTATCGCGATTGGTGGTGGCGGCGGCGGCGGTATCACTGTTGGTACGCTCACGATCGGCGGTGGTGGTGGAACTTCTGCTGGCACCGGTAGAACCGGTGGAAGGGGAGTTATCACAACTATTTCTTTAACAACATCCGACGGCAATCTTGAAATTTCATTCATAATCACCGTTGATGTTACAACTGGTGGTATGCTTACTTCGGGAGCAGGACTTGAAGTCTCCAGTGCTTCTGAGATAAACAAAGGAACAATTTGTGATATAGGTTCAGGGGGTGGTGGAGGTGGCATCAAAGTACTTCCAGTCTCGAATTCTTTCTCTAACGATATCTTGAAAAGATCCTGATTACCAACATCTTTTCCAGCTTCTGGTGCCAACTCGAATGGACTTCTCTTTACAATTGAATGTCCGATCTGCATCCACTTCTGTTTCACAAATGTGAAGGGTTTGATCGGTAATACTGGTGGCTTAAATGATAATTCAAAATTCCTTTTCATGTGCAGTCCTTTGAGAAACGATTTCGAATTAACAATTTGTAAACAGGCGACTAATAACACTATCACGATCTGCAAACAAAAATGTAATAATTAGTGAAGTACTACATAGCCATTGATTTGAAATGGGTACCTCTTTATAATGTGTAAGTATGAATATCTAGGAATTAGAACGCTACATTGGTAAGACAGTAAGTATATCGAACTTTGGCTAATGTCAGTCTTGTGGATTAAAAAACTCCTTTCAGAGGATTTCCAAAGGGACTACGGTACCTAAGGAAAAACAGCATTATAGGTCTTTAAATGGCCGGCACAGTGCCTAGTGAATGCCCCTGAGTCGCAGGCATCCATAACTACAGTAACGGCTTACCATCAAGCCTGGTGTGCATGTGCTTGTTTGACACCGTCGTAGTTTAAAATAAGTACAGTTAAAAAATCACATACCGATTGATAGTCCATTTATTCTATTAAAAACTCACTATAAAATCTGCCAGTGCCACTACCTACTCTTAGCAACCTCGCAAATATATCAGTAATTAATGAAAATTGAGATACGAGCTTTATTTCAGGTACGTAATTGTTACTTATTAAGTTTTTGTTGTCAACCTATTTAATAATTATAAAATCAGAAGCGTAATATTAATAATAATTCGATAAAGGCACAAAATGTAAAAATAAATAGGTAGATAGGTATATCAAGTTATCCGAGAACTTGGATCGCATAAAAACTTAAACGACCACATTTCCTTCTTCCATTAGATAACACCATCGACAATTATATGAAAACATGAAACAAAAAACAATATAATCTAGTATACCAGTAATTGGAGTTCGAGGCCAACGAAACTACGACAGATGCGTTATTGTCAAATCTGTCAAAGTCTCTTATGTCATTGTCAAATAAAGTTTTCAGGTTTTTTTTGTTTTTTAATTTATTTATTTAAAATAATTCCTAATAAAAACATTATATACCTCTGCAATGTTTTACGACTTTCTGTTTAATTTGGCTGTCACAACTAGGATTTTCTTAAAAACACGTAAATACCTAAAAACTTTTCTTTTCTCTTAACTAACATTGATATGACAACATTTTCTTATAAAGAATTTAAAATTACCAGTGAACACAAACAAAACGTTAGATCTCTATGATAATTTAAATGGAGAACTACCTATAGCACTGCCAACGAGGGGCCGCGCCGAGTGTGCCACTAAGAGGGATGGATATATAGTGAGCGTTGTTGCCATGCGAGAAAAATTACCCCATCATTTACCCTATTATATGAAACAATATTAAAATGTAATATCAAATATGTTTATTTAAGTGGAGTTTTAATTTCTTTGTGTACCTTATTTTATTTAATTTACGAAATAGTATTTTAAACTGTCACAGATACGTGGCGTTTTTCAAGCAAAATATACATCTTTGCCGAATATCAATTAGATTGCATTTTAACGTATACCAACCGACAGTAGAATCCAAAAAAAGAATGTAAGCAAATATGGCTGACATTCCATAGCATCTGACGTGTTTGAAACATATCGTGAAATACGTTCGCAGATATAATTTTAGGTTAGCACTATAAAAATCAATATTTTTTACTAAAATTGTATGTGAACTCTTTCAAGTTCGGAATAAACCTACGATTGTGTTTTAAAAGTGTTTTATTATGGAATAATGCAAGTTATTAGGATTGTTTACATTTTTTTGGATTCTACTGACGAATGGTGTAAACGGTTTGCGGACAGCTCATATTGACTAGCAAAGATGCATTATTTGCTTAAAAATAATTCATTTTTTTTACTTTTAGGTATACACTATCTTCTATCATCCCCGACTCTCAATTTCAACTCGTCAATAATGATATATTTAGTAACTTATCGACATTAAATTAATATATATATATATATATATATATATATATATATATATATATATATATATCATCGATTTCATTAGAAGAATGAAAAATTATATGCACCTACTTACCAC